>MU774751.1:121274-209767 GCA_026770625.1 Nicotiana glauca
CCCTTAAACACTTATACTAACAAGGATTAATCTTCAAAATCCTTAGATTTTCCTTCAAATCCTTGAATTCTTCAAGAACACCACAAGTGGGGATTCTTAAAATTCTTACTACAAGAGGTATGTCTATCATCTCTAACTACTCTATGGTGATTATTCTTGTTAGATATATACATTAGAACTCATGGGATGGTGATTGGGAGCCATAGGTGCCTAACCTAGGTTGTGTTGGTATTGTAGAGGTTGTGAGATGGGTCATTAAGGTATGATTCTTAGTATAGTAGTATTATGTATGCATGCATGTGCAAATAGGGTTGTGGGAAGATTGATGAACATAAATAGGTAAAGATTGGGTTTGGGAATGAAGGAAAATCTTGAAAAAGAGTATAAAAAATCAAGACGCCCCACTAGTGTTTGATAAAATGCTCCAAGAGCTGAAACCGTGAATGCCTTCCTAATTTGTGTTTAATATATCTATGTTTCAAGTAGATTGGGATTGCTAGAATTTCTGAAACATCGTAGTAACTTAAGTAAATCTTAAACGAGGTATGTATGACTAACTTTAACCTTTGTAAATTCACCTTGTTTAAAGTACGAGAAATTGGTACGTGTTATTTATGTGCACTATTTGTGAATTTTGGTTGTCTCATGGGTGTTAAGACAAAATGACCTATTTCATGGATTGTTGAATATGAGGGAAATGGTATTGATGGCTACAGAAATTCTTGTGAATTGTGGAGTTGCTCTTTGAGAATCATTGTTGTTGTTCTATTTGAATTGTTGTTGTTATTTCCTAAAGAAGTGTTGTTAGTGATCTTTGTGAATTATTGGGTTGTTGGGCTATTTGTAAATTGTGATTTGTTCGATGGGATTGGGTTACGCGCCGCAACACGAAGTAATAAGGTGTGGGTTGTGGTGATAAGGGTGGCCGAGGTAATAAGGATAGCCGAGGTAATAAGGGTGGCCGAGGTAATAAGGGTGGAAAAGTGATCGAAATCACTATTGAAATGAAAATATGAGAAAGCTTGAAATCATTAATGTGGAAATGTTGAAAGGGGAAACAGGAGAAATTGTAAACTTGTTTGGCTTGATTGTTCCTTTCATTTGTACTTGATTATTGACTCTATTACTGCTTCCTGCTTGCGTATGGTTTGAGTTTCTTAGGGTAAAGTTTGTTCATGCATACCAGTGCAATTCAAGTGTACTGAAGTCCCTTTTGCCGCGGGAGCTACATTCGTGTCATGATTGTAGGTGGATCTATAGCAGGTAATCCAGTCCATCGACCGTAGCTCCTCATCACTTCCTGTCAGCTGAATTGGTGAGCCCCTTTCCTTCTGGGGCCCTCCGTGGCTCACGTCTCTTCTGTTCTTTCCTTTTGGGATCTTGTTTTGGTATTTGTAATAAGGTATAGCTGGAGTCTTGTTACCGGCAAGTACTATATTATCCCTTTTCATCTTTAGAGGCTCCGTAGACAGGAAAGTGGGTAATGAACTTATGTAAATATGTATTTTGTATGTTTGGGCGATGTAAGTTGTAAACCACGCAAATGACTACGTATGTATGTATGTATGTTTTGTAAAAAGTGTTTCTTTTATAAATGGCTATTTCACTTGGTTAATTAGTAATGAAAAATGCGGGGTCACACATAGGACAGAACAAGCACCCAGGTCCGCTTGACTGGGGATACCCGGTCGAGAGCCAGTCATGTCCCTTGAGCTTGGGGCGTGACACTTCTCGCATAACATAATTAGCTTTGGATTCTCCCAAGCATCAGGCCAACGGGCCTTGCAAAGATTTCCAGTATTGATGGCCTTCTTAAAGCTATATCATGCTGCTTTGGTGCACAGCGATCGAGACACTTTGGAATCTTTGGGCAACTTCCCATGCTCGAGATAATCGATGATCTCATTCCTCCAGTCCCAGACCAAATTAGTTGTATTTATCGCATAGTAGCTATCTACACACAGAACCGAGTGCATGAGCTATACTATCGTCCTGGAATCCGATCCTTTCATTTCCATTGATGAACTTAGGTTAGCTAATGCATTTTGTTTTGCGTTTTCTTCCCTCGGGATATGAGTAATCGACCACACCTGAAATCGAGCTAGCAGAGCCTTGACCTTCACTATATATTGTTTCATATGCTCCTTTTTGGTTTTGAAGATCCCGCGGACCTGACTTACACCAGCTGGGAGTCGCATTTGATTTCTATGACCTCAAAATCTAGTCCATGGGCTAGTTTGAGTCCTGCAATCAAAGCATCATACTCTGCTTTGCTGTTAGTTAAAGGGACCGTTATTATGGCCTGCCTTAAGGGTTTCTCCCGAAGGCGTGGTTTATACTATGACAAGCATGGACCCCTTTACGTTGGAAGCTCCGCCTGTAAACAAGGTCCAAACCCTCGATGTCGAAATCCTGAACTGAAATCGGCCACAAAGTTGGCCAGAACTTGTGACTTAATCACAGTCCTAGGCTTATACTTGATGTCGAATTCACTTATTTCGATGACCCATTTGGCCAATCTACCTAAGAGTATGGGTTTGTGATGGATATTCTATAAGGGAAAAATGGTCACCACAGCTATCAGGTGACATTGGAAGTAAGGCCTCAGCTTCTGAGTGGTGACTACGAAAGCTAAGGCCAGCTTCTCCAAATGCGGGTAGCGAGTTTCTAGTCCCGCTAAAATTCTATTATCGTAATAAATAGGAGATTGCATACTTCCATCCTTACGGACTAAGATGGCGCTTACCTCTACCTCCGAGACCACTACGTAAATTAACAGTGTTTCACCTTCCTTTCGTTTTGATAGTAACGGAGGGCCAAAAGGTACCTTTTCAAATTCCTTAAAGCCTGCTGGCATTTCGGGGTCCATTTGAAGTTGTTTCTTTTTTAGTAGTGTAAAGAAAAGGTGACATTTCCTTGATGACCGGAAATAACCTGCTCAAAGCGGCCAATCTTTCTATGAGCCTTTGAACTTCTTTTGATGCTTAATAGCTGGTCCGGGATGTGTTCGATGGATTTGAACATCATTCCCCCTTTGTGATACCAGAAATCCTAGGAACTTGCCGGAGCTGCCCTGGAGCGCGCACTTCTCGGGGTTAAGCTTCATGTTATGCTTCCTTAGGATGCCAAAAATTTCAAAGACTTAACAAGCATTGTTGATACCCAATTTTGCCCTCATATTATTTAGCATATATACTTTCAAAATGTTATTTTACATTATTACCTAATTTATAAGAATTATACAAGTATTTTCTATAATTTTTCACATTTTTTGGAGCTTCAAAATTGATTTCTTCGCATTTAAATTACATGATTATTTATTAATTGTCTCTTAAATTATTATGTAATGTTTTAATTATCTAAAGTTATTATATGCATCAACACATATGTTTCAAAATATGTTATTTTTATTTTATGTAAGTATATTTGTGTTTTCTTAAACTATTTACATAATTTTACAATAATGGCCAATATTCATACATAATTGCATTTTATTACATTATTTGTGCTAAAACAACATCTTTTATATTTTTATAATGCCAAGCTATTATGTTCAATCACTTTATTGTAAAAGTTATATTTTATTTATATATTAAATAGTTTTATAAATTATTAACCATTTTTGTGTATTTTAATTTATAACCCAATTTTGAGTTATTGTTTTACCAAAATCAAGGCCCAAACACCTAACCCAGGTCCCCAGCCCAAACCAAACCCCTAATTTCTTAACTCGTTCGGTACCCTTTTAAATAACTCGCCCTGTTTCCTCTTTTGTTCTTGGCTGTTGATCTCAAATGATCAACGACACATAATAAATCTACCTATCTCTTTATATCCCCTCACCCAAAAAATTATAACCCATTTTACCCGTTCATCGCCTCTATAAGCGATCAAATCCCTTCCTCTTTCAGAAACCCTAGACGTCTTTCTCAATCTTCTCCGAATCCTGTTCAATCAAGGATTTCTTCTATGATTTTCTTACCTTTTACGTGTTACCTTGGTATTACTTACAAGATTGTGGTGTTACTTAGTATTTGCCCCATGTTTGGCAAATACCGATCTCTGAATCAAGGGAGATCAGCTTCATCCTTCGATATTTGATGATATATTGTCTATATGCATCATGGCAAGGTCATACATGTCCGATTCAATGAGATTTTTGACTACTTTTAGTTCTCCATCATAAACTAGGGTCTATCTAATTTTTCTCCTATCCGATTTTAAATTGATTCCACATGCTATTATTTCCTTTATATGTTTGATTTTACAATGTTTCCTTGTTTATTTGCTCAATTTCTACTACTATATAAATCTCTCCCATATTACCCTTTTCGACAGACTTTAATCACCGTATTCACTAAGAAACTCAAAGTTATTGCTCTATTATTCTCTCATTCTTTTGTTCTATACATTGGCTCATGGCTGGTTGAAAGCTAAGGACAACGAAATCCAATTATTCGACCTTTCTTAGTGCAAGCACTGCCCGGGGTTCATTCAAAACCCTTGGGAACTCTGACACACTAAGACTTTGGTTTCTACTGCTCTTTGTTGACGTCTAGAGTACTGTGGAGTATGTTCTTTCTTGCCTGTATGTTTACCAACTGATAACCTATAAGTTCCTTGGCTTTTGCAATTTCTTCCTCTTGTATTCATATCTTGCACGTTCATACCTCTAGAATTTTGTGATTCAATATGCTTCTAGTCCATATCTGTTTGCAATCTTGTTGGCACTGAATTTGTTTTTGTGATCTGAACTTCTTTAGAATTTGAACTTGCCTAAAATTCCTAGTTCTAAGACATGTTTATTGCACGTGCTTAACTTGAAACATTTTTGACTCTCTTAAGCTCATTTAGCCTAGTGTGTTGGTACCTGAATGTTTATATATGATGCCTGGCATGAGTTTACTTCCCTGCTCTGTTATGAATTCTTGTAATGACTAACCCATCCTAGAGTGTGTTCTAATCTCTATTAAGACATTCATTCTAACTGTGACTTGTTCCCATGCTATTTTGTCACTTTATTATGTCTTTGGTTTGCTTAATTCTATATCGCTCAGGGATTAGTTGAGACTTTTAGAGTAGCTATCCTAACTTGTATTTTTCTCCTATAAGGTTTGATATTGGTTTATCTTACTAATGTAAGTTCGCATGTCTATTTTCTAGTATTGTGATGTGTGACGACCCGACCAGTCATCTCATGAGTTACCATACTGTTTCCCCCTATATCTATTTCTTTATGCTTTGTTATCCGTGTTTCATGTGATCAAGTTGATTAGTTTGCGTTCGGAGAGGATTTTGTAAGAAATGACACACTTAGTCTCTCTTAAGAAGGCTTAAGTTGGAAAAGTCAATCAGATATTGACTTATGTATTAGAGGGTTCGTATGTGAGTTCTGATGGTTCGGTTAGCTTCGGGAGGTGATTTTTGACTTAGGATCATGATCGTAATTGGTTTTGGAGGTCCGGCATAAAATTAGGCTTGAATTGGTGAAGTTAGTATTTTGGCGATTTTCGGTTGATAGGTGAGATTTTGATCCGAGTATCGAAATGGAATTCCGAGAGTTGATGTAGCTTCATTGTATCATTTGGGATATGTGTGCAAAATTTCAGGTCATTTGGACATCGTTTGGTCGGGTTTTTGATCGAGAGTGTATTTCAAATGTTTTTGGAAACTTAGGCTTGAATTCGATGAGTTTTGGGTAATTTGATGCTGTTTGAGGTATTTCGATGATTGGAACAAGTTTGAATGATGTTATGAATTATGTTGGCATGTTTGGTCATGGTCATATGAGGCTCGGATAAGTTTTGGAAGAGTTTTTGGAAGATTTTTGTCATTTTGAGCATAAGCATATAATGATCCAAAGGTCCATTTTTAGTTCTAGAGATTGAAATTTGATTTTGAGACTTCCGAAATTTTGATAATGAATTATAGGACTGATCTGGAAAGTTTGGTCTAATTTCATCAAGTCGCAATTGGGTTTTTTGACGCGAAACATGAGTTAATTGTTCAACGAGCGAAATGGATATCGCACCAAGCAAACGAGCTCCGAATTGAGTTTTGATAGAAGGAATATGTTCGTATCATTATTTCTGATTCATAGAAACAAGAATCATCGAATTCCGAGTTCGCATGATGGAGTTAGAGCCTTTTTAGTGAAATTAAAGATTGATAGTGCATCAGATCTGGTGTGCACCTTTTAGTGACCAGATTTGGCTTTTAGCGACCAGAATAGGCTTAATAAAGTTGCTGCATTTTCTGCTCATTTTGACCTTTTTTTGGGTGAAAGAACACGGCTTGGGGCGATTTTTGAGCAAGAAATCATGGTAAATCTTGAGGTAAGTCACTTGTGATTATTTATACTCTATAATATTGAATTACCATCGAATAATCCGACTAGATTACATGTTTTTGAGGTGTAAATTGGGGATTTGGACCTAGGGATTTAAAAATAAGATTTGAATATTTGGAGGCCGAATTGTTATAGGAATTTAATAATTTTGGTATGGTTGGACTCATGGTTGAATGGGTTGTCGGATTTTGTGAGTTTCGTCGAATTCCAAAGTGTGGGCCCGGGCCCGGGTTTGAGAAATTTCGGGATTTTGATGTTAAATTGGATATTTTCGAGTGGGCTTCGCTCCTTTAGCATATTTTAATGATTATGTACTGATTGTGGCTAAATTTGGAGCATCCGGAGGTTGATTCGTGCGGGTGAGGCATCGCGGGCTAGAGTTTGGACCGGATCGAGGTGAGTAATATTTGTAAATGACATCCTGAGGGTATGAAACCCCGGATTTGCACACCATAGTGCTGTATTGAGGTGACTTACACACCGGATAGCGAGCATGGGGTAAAGCACCATTGGGGATTGCGACTTGGTCCGTCCCGATTGATGAAATTACTGCGCATTTGACTGAAACTACTTGTTATCATCATAATTTGGGCTGATTGTCATATTTGGGCTTCGTGCCAATTAGTTGAACCCTTCGGGGATTGTTGTCGATAATTTTCTCACTGATTTAATTATATATTTGAACTCAGTCATGTATTTTTCACTATTTTAAAAACTCAGCCAAGTTATTATGCCTTAAACACGAAATGATATTTCCATAAATTATTTTGGGGCTGAGCATCATGCTTTATTGTTGCCCGAGTGGCTTATGTGATTATGTTGACTGAGTAAGGCCAAAGGCCTGTATTGTGACGATACTTATGGATCGGGCTGTGCGCCGCAACAATGTTATATTGATATTTAGGCCGAGAGCCTGGTTGAGTACATTGATCTTGAGGCCGAGGAGCTGGTTGATTATATTGATATTGAGGCCCAGAGCGTGGTTGATGCCATGAGATGGCTTGATATTGCGCTTGGGCTGTAGGAGCCCCTCCGGAGTCAGTACACACCCCCAGTGAGCGCCGTCAATGATAAATAAATGGATGGCTCGGGCTGCACGGCGCAGTGGGTACCAAAGTGTACCGTTATATGTATTGCATTGCACTCATGCATTTGTTCTCATTTGTATTATCAGTCATAATAGTTCTGCACTCTTATTTCATTGGTTTTTATGCTACTTCTTGCAATAATTACCTGATATCCTAACGTTATCTATTAACGAAGTGTTGTGCCCGAGCGGCTGACTTCTGTGCTTGTTTGCACTACTTGTTTTGCATTCATTTGCTTAACTGTTAGAAAAAGACATTTCAAAAAGTGGTTTTAAACCGAGCCAAGATATTTTTAAAGATTTCACAGTTTTACTATTTTTCTCAAAGGGTTTACACTGCTCCTATATAGCAGGATGGTTTGCTTTACGTGATTTCTTACTGCTCAGTTGTTATTTACCCGTATTACTCGCTGATTTGGAGTACTCACTTTACTCCCTACATCTTGTGTGCAGATGCAGGTATTTATACACCTGGCAGCGGGTTATGGTTGATTGGAGGCAGGGTTATCGGAGTTTTAGCAAGGTGGCTGTCAGCGTTCACAACACCGTTTTTCTCCCCTTGTGTTCATCAGTCCTGTTTTGTATATTTCAGACCTTGTAGTTGTATTTATACTCTAATAGATGCTCGTGACTAGTGACACCCCGATGTCGGGCAGAGTTGGGTTAGATTTCTGTATTTGTTTTTTCTATACTTCCGCTATTTGGTATTAATAAACCATGTACTATAATTGTGTTAAATAATTGCTTTAAGGGGATGAATTGGGTTGACTGGTTGGCCTTGTCTTTACGAGAGGCGCCATCACGACCAGGTTCGGGATTTGGGTCGTGACAAGTTGGTATCAGAGCCTAAGTTACTAGGTCTCACGAGTCATGAGCCGATTTAGTAGAGTCTCGTGGATCGGTATGGAGACATCTGTATTTATCCTCGAGATGCTGAAGAACCTTTAGGAAAACTTCACATTCCTGAAATTCTTATCGTGCGTCCTTTGATTCAGCTTGAAAAGTAACTCTTGAAATTACATCCACGCATTTGTATGCGCACATGAGCGGTCAGTATCAGATATGCCTCGATGGATTGTGATTCCCTGATCGAGAGGCGAGATGTGATCTCTATGAGTTGATGTTGGGCCAGTCTAGAGGACTTGAGGCTGGATCTTTGCCTATGGCTTGAGCACCAAGGTGCTGATTATGTGAGTTGTGTTTTTGAACTTAATATTCAGTAGTTCCCCTATTAGTAGAGATGATGGCTGGTTGGCTATACAATGAGTATGTAATGACTGCGAGATGCGATCATATAAATTGAAAGCAACGAGAAAGATCTGCTGGAGTATAGATAAACTGTTAGGTGTTTGATTTCCATTATGATTGGATGTGTAGCCCCGAGTTATGGGTGTGGAGAATCTTTTCATGTCTCCTAGTTGGGAGTGAAGTAAATTTCATATTGCGGTATGAGTTTAGACTCAGGAAGATTATGTGACCATGTATAATGCGTATGACAATGGGAGGTATATAAAAATGTTAGTTTGAGGCAAAACATGTGGGTTATCTCCTGCGGAGTGTTCTGAAGTTGTGTGATCCCTATGTTGTATGTTAGAAGATCTCATTTACAAGTGAAATATACGTGTTGAACTCTAAATTGGGTCGCTTAGAGAGTGGATGTATCTGTTGCGAAAGTGAATGCGAGAATTCTAGAAGAGTTAAATTCTAGGTGATGTATGTTTTCACAAGCTTATAAGGGATTTGAGTTTAATCTCACTTTGGTATTAAGGCATCAATAGAGTATAAGACTTATGAGTTATGGTATGTGTTTTGATCTATGGCTTCGAGCCAAGTTGGGGAGTTGCTATTGATTAGTTGATTGCATGGTTATTTTCTATGTTGGTTCCGGTTTGAGGGGTGCTGGTGAATCAGTTCTAGGTTGCGGAGATTGAGCCCGATGATGGCTCGAGTAAAGGAAATTTTTGACTAAGGTAAGGCTATATGTCGTAGTGTTAGAAGTGCCAATGAGGCACTGATTGTTTGGTTATATTAATCGGGTTAAATTGCAATTCGATTAGAGTGGATGACTCTCATGAATGGTTCTAATGTGCTCAAAATTTTGCATCTAATAATTGGGGAATTTCAGGTTGTATTTTATTGCTAGAAATTGAGGTTTGCATTTGGAGGGTGTCAAGATTTATGGGTTTTCTATATCAATTATGGGCTTCTATGTGGCACTATTAGGAAGGTGCAAGTAATGGTTCGGAATTTGTAGAATGTCTCTTCAGAGTAAAGTATTTCGAACGTGGTGCTTGCGGGAATATTTAAAACAGTATTCAGAGGCTTATGTGCCTTAGGCGTTGTGGTTTCACGTTAAAGTTTGTAGGGCAAGTTTCAGTTAAGGATAAGGGTGTACTAACAAGGAAACAGATAAAGGTGAAAGTAATTCGGCATGGTAATGGATACGATAGGGTCTTAGCGAACTAATGATATGGTGATGCTTTACAGATGTTTTGTGGCAGTATTCTTGGGTTGGTAACCTACATGGCCTGGTCAAGCCATAGGAATTCCACTTTGAAAGCTTGGTTATGTGCGAGTAGATTTGAAAGTTTTCTTGATGGTTTTTACCATGGTTCAAGCCGGATATCTTTTACCGGTGTGAGGAACATATTGTATATTATGAACTCCTCCTAGATGGGAGCAAATAGAAGATCGTTAACTGCCCGAAACATAATTTTCCTATAGCCCAGAAATTTTAACGATATCCTTTTTTTGCAACATGATGCCATGATACACGTGGTGTGTTGTACATGATTAATGTCTTCATGTACGAGGTGGCAGTTCATTCTTGAAGGGAAGGTCACGAATTCTGGATAGAATAGTCTATTTTAGATAATTAGATTGAATGTTATAACTACTCGGTAAAACCTAAGAAGGGTGAGCATTATATTTTAACTAAAAAATGTTTATTGGTATTACAACACTCACTTTGTTGATCGACCACCAATATTCCAATTTTGCTATGTAGCCTAGAAAAAAAATGAAAATAATTATCATGGGATGATCGTACTTGGGGTATGTGTTAGTCATTTGAGTGATGAGGTTGTGATCAGTTAAAGTGATTTATGTGATCTATGAATTTGGAGACGGGGAATTCTCAAAAATATACTATTTTGGGATTGTGGCATGTTTGAGGTAAGTATTTTATCTAAACTCATTGGATGCACTAGTCGAGCTAATTGACAGTGATAACTATGTGCTGTGAGCGCTAATATATGTGAGGTTTGAAACTGTGTGCAAGCACCGAGCCAATATTCATGCTCGAAAAATGTGTAGGCTATGATATGTCTAGAGTGGGATATTGAGCTTAAAGTTATGATTTTTCTTGTATTCGTAACTTTGTTAAGAACTATCTAGACCATACTTGAGATTTCCAAGATGCTAAATTCCAGAACAAACTTAGTAATTACTAATTCTGTGTTAATTTGCGAATTTGAGCTGTGACAGCATAGTTTGCTTATGCCTACGATATAGAGTGTTATTTATGCCAGTCCAGGAGCATGAGAATCTTATTTCATTTAGCATATACAGATGTACTTGTTGGATTGCTCCTATTTGATATACTTGGACTGGAGGTTTGTGACCGTGCCAGGTGGATTATGTTATTGGAAACTCAGTTGCTCGTGAAGTTGATGTCAATGTAAGCTATAGAAGAGATAGTTATTATTATTCTATTCATGTATCTTGGTTCCACTGTGATTAATGAGCTCATAGAATATCATTGGGATGGTACTTGTGGAACTTGCAAGGCGGCTCTCTTCTTTGAGGTATTTTCCCTTTCTGGGGTAGTCGGATGGTGCAATATTGAGGTTTACTGGTATGGCATTATATCATGTACTTCTCTGTGGGTATGGTGATCCACTAGTGGTACTAGACATCAAATTGCATTTGGTTGATGATTTCAAGCATGGTGACTTGGGGTGTCTCATGTGAACTAGTGCCTGGATAGGGTCGCGCATGGCAGCGAAGTTATGAGGTATGACCTTGCGGTTAGATTGGGGTGTTCTATTTCTATGATGTGAGACGGGTTCTCAGCCTTGTGTTGCGGTGGTACTAGTGAGCTTGAGGTACAACTCTTTCTTTTGAGCTATTTTCATGATTTGAGTAAGTTTGGATTGCGGCTTATTGGTGCATGGATTGCATAAGTCGTGGCTTTAGTATGTATTGACGTGTCAATGTCGCTAGATAGTTGTGCTGGATTAGATGAGATTGTTGGGATCTAGAATGAATACAAACGGATTTGATTTCAGCATGTTGGGAGGATAATATCGAGGTTCAACTCAAATATTTGCAATATATGAAAGTGTTGGGATGAGACCTTAGTTGATAAAAGATTTTCTATCGGTATTCGGTAGTTGCGTGCAGCTGCTGTGATTAGAAGTTATTGCTGCAAGCGTTTGAGTCATATGTTATGTTATGTAATTGCATCCGAGGTTGCAGGTATGGGTTGTTACAGCTTGTTCGGGCTTATTCACAGTATAAATGTGGGATTCTGATTGTATAGAAGATTTCAAAAGTGGAAATGTGATTCTATGGTTTATAAGCTACATTGGATTGCGAAATTTCAGTTGCAATGTGTTGTCGGACCTATATGGGATAGGGTGACGTGGGATCACCCCCGGGTATATGCATGGAAAGGTTACTCAATGATTGTTTGGCATTTTGGACAACTTTTGGCACATTCGAGGACGAACGTTTGTTTAAGTTGGGGAGGTTGTGACGACCCGACCAGTTGTCTCATGAGTTACCGCTCTGTTTTCCCCCATATCTGCTTCTTTATGATTCGTTATCCATGTTTCATGTGATCAAGTAGATTAGTTTGCGTTCGAAAAGGAATTGGTAAGAAATGAGACACTTAGTCGCTCTTAAGAAGGCTTAAGTTGGAAAAGTCAACCGGATGTTGACTTATGTGTTAGATGGTTCGTATGTGAGTTCTGATGGTTTGATTAGCTTCGGGAGGTGATATTTGACTTAGGAGCATGATCATAATTGGTTTTGGAGGTCCGGAATAGAATTAGGCTTGAATTGGCGAAGTTAGTATTTTGGAAATTTTCGGTTGATAGGTGAGATTTTGATCCGAGGATCAGAATAAAATTGTGAGAGTTGTTGTATCTTCATTCTGTCATTTGGGATGTCTGTGTAAAATTTCAGGTCATTTGGACATCGTTTGGTCGGGTTTTTGATCGAGAGTGTATTTCGGAAGTTTTTGGAAACTTAGGCTTGAATTCGATGAGTTTTGGGTAATTTGATGTTGTTTGAGGTGTTTCGATGATTGGAACAAGTTTGAATGATGTTATGAATTATGTTGGCATGTTTGGTCAGGGTCCTATGAGGCTCGGATAAGTTTTGGAAGAGTTTCTGGAAGATATTTGTCATTTTGAGCATAAGCATGTAATGATCCAAAGGACCATTTTTAGTTCTGGAGATCGAAATTTGATTTCGAGACTTCTGGAATTTCGATAATGAATTATAGGACTGATCTGGAAAGTTTGGTCTAATTTCATCAAGTCGCGATTGGATTTTTGACGCGAAATATGAGTTAATTGTTTAACGAGCGAAACGGATATCGCACCAAGCAAACGAGCTCCGAATTGAGTTTTGATTGAAGGAATATGTTCGTATCATTATTTTTGATTCATAGGAACAATGATCATCGAATTCTGAGTTCGTATGATGGAGTTAGAGCCTTTTTAGTGAAATTAAAGATTGTTGGTGCATCAGATCTGGTGTGCACCTTTTAGCGACCAGATTTGGCTTTTAAAGACCAGAATATGCTTAATAAAGCTGCTGCGTTTTCTGCTCATTTTGACCTTTTTTTGGTGAAAGAACACGTCTTGGGCCGGGTTTGAGCAATTTTGGGATTCTGATGTTAAATTGGATATTTTCGAGTGGGCTTCGCTCCCTTAGCATATTTTAATAATTATGTACTGATTGTGGCTAGATTTGGAGCATCCGGAGGTTGATTCATGCGGGTGAGGCATCGCGGGCTAGAGTTTGGACCTGATCGAGGTGAGTAATGTTTGTAAATGACATCCTGAGGGTATGAAACCCCGGATTTGCACACCATAGTGCTGTATTGAGGTGACTTACACACCGGATAGCGAGCGTGGGGTAAAGCACCATTGGGGATTGCGACTTGGTCCGTCCCGATTGATGAAATTACTGCGTATTTGACTGAAACTACTTGTTATCATCATAATTTGGGCTGATTGCCATATTTGGGCTTCGTGCCAATTAGTTGAACCCTTCGAGGATTGTTGTCGATAATTTCCTCACTAATTTAATTATATATTTGAACTCAGTCGTGTATTTTCCACTATTTAAAAAACTCAGCCAAGTTATTATGCCTTAAACACTCGAAATGATATTTCCATAAATTATTTTAGGGCTGAGCATCATGCTTTATTAATGCCCGAGTGGCTTATGTGATTATGTTGACTGAGTAAGGTCGAGGACCTATATTGTAAGGATACTTATGGATCGGGTTGCGCACTGCATCAGTGTTATATTGATATTTCGGCCGAGAGCCTGGTTGAGTACATTGATCTTGAGGTCGACGGCATAGTTGATTATATTGATATTGAGGCCGAGAGCCTGGTTGATGCCATGAGATGACTTGATATTGAGCTTGGGTTGTAGGATCCCCTCCGGAGTCTTTACACACCCTCAATGACCGCCATTGACGATAAATAAATGAATGGCTCGGGCTGCACGCCGCTGTGGGTACCAGAGTGTACCGTTATATGCATTGCAGTGCATTCATGCATTTGTTCTTATCTGTATTATCTGTCATAATATTTCTGCACTCTTATTTCATTGGTTTTTATGCTACTTCTTGCAATAATTACCTGATATCCTGGCGTTATCTGTTAACGAAGTTTGTGCCCGAGGGGCTGACTTCTATGGTTTTTTGCACTACTTGCTTTGCATTCATTTGCTTAACTGTTGGAAAAAGACCTTTTCAAAAGAGGTTTTAAACTGAGCCAAGATATTTTTAAAGATTTCACAGTTTCACTATTTTTCTCAAAGGGTTTACACTGCTCCTATATAGCAGGATGGCTTGCTTTACGTGATTTCTTACTGCTCAACTGTTATTTATCCTTATTACTCACTGAGTTAGAGTACTCACTTTAATCCCTGCACCTTGTGTGCAGATGCAGGTATTTATACACCCGACAGTGGGTTTTGGTTGATTGGAGGCAGGGTTATCGGAGTTTTAGCAAGGTGATTGTCAGCGTTCGTAGCACCGTTTTTCTCCCCTTTTATTCATCAATCCTGTTTTGTATATTTCAGACCTTGTAGTTGTATTTATTCTCTAATATATGCTCATGACTAGTGACACCCCGATGTCGGGCTGAATTGGGTTAGATTTCTGTATTTGTTTTTTTC
Source organism: Nicotiana glauca (assembly GCA_026770625.1). Taxonomy (NCBI): domain Eukaryota; kingdom Viridiplantae; phylum Streptophyta; class Magnoliopsida; order Solanales; family Solanaceae; genus Nicotiana; species Nicotiana glauca. The sequence continues at coordinate 136,139 of MU774751.1, forward strand.
TATACTTTCGCTATTTGGTATTAATAAACCATGTTGTACTATAATTGTGTTAAATAATTGCTTTAAGGGGATGAATTGGGTTGACTGGCTGGCCTTGTCTTCACGAGAGGCGCCATCACGACCAGGTTCGGGATTTGGGTCGTGACATGATGGATAATCAACATGACTTGGATCCCTAGATTTTAAATCCTTTGAGTTAGTGCTCTTATTTTGAACCTATTTGGCATTATGCACTCTGATATCGTTATTTTATAACCTCAGAAAACCTGATTCCCCCTAAATCTCTCTCAATATGTTTTTTCTGCTCAATATGTTATCTCTTGCTAAGTGTTTGAATATTTAATATCAGTATCGACTTGTTATGATGAGGCTAAGTCATATTGATTCTCTAACTTTGCATATCTTTGTTTAATCAATCCTGTCTTGTTTGAGTCTAAGGTACAAGTGTATTTCTTCAAATACTATCACTTAGTCGTTGTTAGTAGGTCCAGAATTCTTTAAGTAATTGCTATGTGTATTTGTCAAATCATTAACTCTAATTTTCTTGGTAAGTGAAACTCCATATGGGTTTCATATGGGTCCAAACATGGACTTGGGTGGTGCAATGGACATACTCTGGTGCTTAAGATGAATTTGCATATGGGCCTGTTGTTCGTAGAAGGGTGAGCTTGTGGAAGGCCCATGCAGTGCTGGCTTATCTTCATTTTTTTTCTTTTGGGGACTTATCGTTTGCCTACAGTTTCCCGTTTGTAAATTTATACTTATGTTCATTAATTGGGTATATAATAATTTCTAAACAAACAGTTAGGATGTTAGTTAAATTGGGGTGTCACGACCCCGGTTCGCCCTCCGTGAACCATCGTGACGGCACCTAGTCTCTACGACTAGGTAAGTCTATCAATGCGGAAAATAAAAAAAAATTGCGAAAGAAATAGTTTAAACCCGAAATAGTGAAATAAAATAGTTTTAAAATGCCGCACGGCATACACAATAACAACTCTCGAAACTAATAACATTTTCCAAAACCCGAAATCTCATGATCACAAGCCTTTGAATGTCTACATGCATCTAACTCCGGAATATCTAACAAAGAAACGCAAGTACAGAAGGCCTAATACAAAAAGGGGGAGTAGTAAGGGACTCTTCGGTCTGCGGACGCGGCAAATATACCTCGGAGTCTCTACGAGTACCACGTCTCAAGTGTGATAAGTCTGAGTGGATGTACCTGAATTTGCACATGAAAAACATGCGCAGAAAGGGCATGAGTACACTACAGCGGTACTCAGTAAGTTCCAAGCCTAACCTCGGTCGGGTAGTGACGAGGAAGGTCAGGGACCAACTGTGGTCAAATAAAATATAAGGTTCAATAGTGTAGAACAAAACAGTATAAGTAAGTACAATAGTAAAAGTAACACAAGATATAAAGGATAGTAACAACTACTGTAGAGGCAAAGTAAACACAAAAAGAAAATACAGCTCAGTACAAAGATAACAACCGGGGATCTCTCAGGATACCGTCCTATAGTCCCAAGTATAAATATCCAGAGGATCTCCCGGGATGTCGTCCCGTAGTCCAACTCATAATGCGAGAGGGATCTCCCGGAATACCGATCCGTAGTCCCAAATGTAAATACTCGGTACAAGGGGAATCTACCGGAGGCAGTCCCGTAGTTCTAATGTAAATGTACAGGAGGATCTCCCAAAATACCATTCTGTAGTCCCAAAGTAAACATACAAGGGGATCTCACGGGATACCGTCCCGTAGTCGTAAAGTAAACACACAGCAATAACCAGAAGAGTACACAGTCCAATTCAAGTTCGATACCAATGTAAAACATGTATTTCTAACCTAACATGCTGCACGTAATCCAAATAAGGCAGTTTGACCAAGTAAGGCAATTAAGTCAATTAGACATGCTTCCCTAATCTAACAACAGGCTTAAATTGCAAGTAGTATAAACAGAAAAAGAAACATACTTGAAATTACTTAATGAAAATTGGATTTTCAATAATTAGCACAAGTACGCACTCGTCACCTCACGCACAAGACATTCCAATTAACAATAATACCAAATCCTAAGGGGAATGTCCCCTACACAAGGTTAGGCAAGTCACATACCTCGAACCAGCTCAAAATTAACCTGAAACCATGTTCTTGCCACGAGTACTCGAATTCAAATGACCAAAATCTATTCAATTCAATTTCATAATATAAATAACACTTCAAGTAACCGATTCTACAAACAAATTCTAAGCTAATACGCAAAATTAGGTAAAATAACCAAAATGCCCCTCGGGCCCACATCTCACAATCGGGTAAAATTTACATTTTCAAAATTTGTGTACTCTCACGAGTCTATACATATCAAGAATACTAAAATTGGAGTTCAATTGGCCCCTCAAATACCCATTTTAAGGTCTCTTGATCTCAAGCCCTAATTACCCATTTTGCACTGATATTTCCGTAATGTTTCACCACTATTTAGACCTTTAATCATATACAAGCGAGTTATGAAGTCAATAATATTATATCCAAGTGATTCCCTTTTGGTTTCCTAAAAAATATCCCTCAAAAGCTTCAATCCCGTTCAAAAATGGTGGAAAAATGAAGAAGGGTCGCAGATTGGCTATTTAAATACTGCCCAGGAATTTGTACATCGCGACCGCGCAAAATGAGGTGCGATCGCAAAGAGGAAAATCGAATGCCTCCTGAACTGGGCTATGCGAACGCGTGACAAAGCACGTGAATGCGGAAGAGGGAAAATCAGGCTTACGCGTTCGCGGACAGGACAATGCGAACGTGTAGAGTAAATTATCACAGTAACCTCCCCCCCCCCCCCCCTCCTAGTTCTACTACGCGAATGCGAACGCGAAGGAGGAGGGGGCAGACTTCCATGATCGCGAGCCAAAACATGTGAATGCAATGAACAATTAAATCATCCTCCAAAATTACTCTATGTGGAGGGAAGAGCGCGAACCCAATTAAGGAAACCAGATACCAGAAGTTCAGCAATTCCAACAATTTTCAAAATGACCCGTTGAGCATCTGAGACACACCTAAGGCCCCCGGGACCTCAACCAAGCTAACCAATCCTAAAGCATCATTTAAACTTGTTCCAATCTTCAAAACACTCAAAACAACATCAAAAAGTCTATCAAACCTCGTCCGAATGACCTGAAATTTTGCACACACGTCACATTCAACAATACAGAGCTACTCCAACTTCCAGAATTCCATTCCGACCTAGATACACCAAAATTGCACTATCGAACCAGAAACTTCAAAAGTTCAACTTTCGGCATTTCAAGCCGAAATTAGCTACGGACCTCCAAAACACAACCTGGACACGCTCCTAAACCCAAAATCACCCAACTAAACTAATAGAACCATCAGAATCCCATTCCGAGGTCGTCTTCATACTGTTCCGACTACTGTCAAATTTCTAACACTCATTTACGGACTAAGTGTCCCAAAACTCTATGAAACTCAAACCCAAACGTCCCGGCAAATCAAAATAGGATAAACAAAAATGGGGAAAGCAGTTAATAGGGGATTGGGGAGTTAATTCTTAAAACGACCGACCGGGACGTTACATCCTCCCACACTTAAATATTCGTTTATCCTCGAATGAGCATAGAGACATACCTGAAGTAGTGAAAAGATAAGGGTAACGACTGCGCATATCCTGCTCGATCTCCCAGGTCGCCTTCTCGAACGGCTAACCCCTCCACTGAACCTTTACTGATGCAATGTTCTTTGACCTCAACTTTCTAACCTGCATGTCAAATATTGCCATTGGCTCTTCAATATAAGATAGATCCTTGTCCAACTGGACTGAACTGAAATCCAACGCGTGTGACATATTGTAGTGATACCTCCAGAGCATCAAAACATGAAATATCGGATGAACTCCTGCCAAGCTGGAAGGTAAGGCAAGCTCATAAGCAACCTCCCCAACCTCCCCAACACACTGCCAAGCTCGGACTCAACTTCCCTTTCTTCCCGAATCTCATAACTCCATTCATAGGCGATACACACAGTAGAACCTGCTCTCCAACCATATAGGAAATATCACGAACCTTTCAGTCTGTGTAACTCTTCTGTCTGGACTGGGCTATGCAGAGTCTATCCTAAATCACCTTAACTTTCTCTAAAGCATCCTGAACCAAGTCTATGCCCAATAATGTAGCCTCACCCGGCTCAAACCAACCCATCGGAGATCTACATCGCCTACCATATAAAGCCTTATATGGTGACATCTGAATGTTGGACTGATAGTTGTTGTTGTAGGCAAATTCCGCCAATGGTAAGAACTGATCCCAAGACCCTCTAAACTCAATCACATACGCATAGGGCATATCCTCAAGAATCTGAATAGTGCGCTCAGACTGTCTGTCCATTTGAGGGTGAAATGTTATACTCAACTCTACTCGAGTACCCAACTCATGCTGAATGGCCCTCTAGAACCGTGATATGAACTGAGTACCCCGATCTGAAATGATGGAAACTGGGATACCATGCAGACGAATAATATCCCAAATATAAGTCCCCGCCAACCGCTCCGAAGAATAAGTAGTACATACATGAATGAAGTACGCAAACTTAGTCAGCCAATCCATAATCACCCAAATAGCATTGAACTTTCTCAAAGTCTGTGGGAGCCCAACTACAAAGTCCATGGTGATCCGCTCCCATTTCCACTTCGGAATCTCTATCTGCTGAAGCAACTCACTCGGTCTTTGGTGCTCATACTTCACCTGCTGACAGTTGAGGCACCGAGCTACAAATCCAACTACATCTTTCTTCATGCCTCTCCACCAATAGTGTTGTCTCAAATCTTGGTACATCTTCGCGGCACCCGGATGAATGGAATACCGCGAACTATGGGCCTCTTCTAGAATCAACTCTCGAAGCCCATCAATATTGGGTACACAAATCCGACTTTGCATTCTCAGTACCCCATCGTCACCGATAGTCACATATCTGGCATCACCATGATAAACATTGTCCTTGAGGACAAGCAAATGAGGGTTATCATACTGGTACTCCTTGATACAATCAAATAAGGAAGACTGAGAAACCATGCCAGCTAGAAACCTAGTGGGCTCTGAAAGATCCAATATCACAAACTGCCTGGCTAGGGCCTGAACATCCATCACCATGGGCCTCTATGATGCTAGAAAATAAGCTAAACACCCCAAACTCTTTGCCCGGCGACTCAAAGCATCGGCCACCATATTGGCCTTGCCCGGTGATACAAAATAGTGATATCATAGTCCTTCAGCAACTCTAACCACCTCCTCTAGCACAAATTAAGATCCTTCTTCTTGAATAGATGCTGTAAACTCTGGTGGTTAGTATAAATATCATAAGGCAAACCGTACAAATAATGGCGCCAGATCTTTAAGGCGTGAACAATAGCATCTAACTCAAGATCAAGGACAGGATAATTTTTCCCATCTACCTTCAAATGTCTAGACGCATAGGCAATCACCCTACTATCCTGCATCAATACCGCTCTAAGGCCAATCCTCGAGCCATCACAATAGACAGTATAAGACCCCGAACCTGTAGGCAATATCAAAACTGGGGCTATAGTCAAAGCTGTCTTGAGCTTCTGAAAGCTCGCCTCACACTCTTCCGTCCACTGGAATGGAGAACCCTTCTAGGTTAGTCTGGTCATAGGTGGTGCAACGGATAAAAATGCCTCAACAAATCGACGATAATAATCCACCAAGCCAAGAAATCTACGGATCTTTGTAGTTGAGGATGGTCTGGGCTAGCTCTACACTGCTTCCACTTTCTTCAGATCTGTAAGGCCCCGTGAAATCCCTACTCAAAAACCCGGATCCCGCGGTGCCAAATTAGGATCGTGTGTTAGACCTTTTTAGATTGAATGATGTATTAAAAAGTCAAGAATAAGTTTCTAGAAAAATGCAAGAAATGCGGTCCAGAATGGGGTCGCATAATTGAAATGCGGACCGCATACCTGCCGCAGAGTGAGGCAGAATGTTGGATGAAATTGAAGTCAGAAATGCGGTCCAAAATACGGTCGCATAATTGAAATACGGACCGCATACCTGCCACAGAGTGAGGCAGAATGTTGGATGAAATTGAAGTCAGAAATGCGGTCGAAATACGGTCGCATAATCAAAATACGGACCGCATAAGTCGTCGCATATTTTCCTTTGAATTTGGAAGGTCAGTTTTGCGGTGCACTTTGCGACCGCAGAACACGAATGCGGACCGCATTCTTACCACAGACTGAGTCAGAATGTTTAGTTTTTTTGGGAGCATTCTGCGGTCCGTTATGCGGACCGCATGTTAATTCTGCGGTCGCAGATGCGACCGCATAGTTGACTCGGGGCTCCAATTTTCTAATTTTTAACCCGACTTCCCTATCGATATAACCGATGTATTAGCTCATTTTGAGCATTCATCTAAGAAATTCTAGAGAGAGTAAGAAGTTCCTTAGAGAGGGAAAGTCTCTCATCAAATTATTCCATAAGACTGGGCTAAATCATTGAAAAAAATCAAGGAAAGGCTCCTAAATCTTCATCCCAAGAGGTAAGGCTCCATCACCTCAGCTCATATTTGTATACTTAGCCATATGGGGTCATTAGGGAAGTAATTCATGGGTATGAGAATGAATCTCTTGCATGCATGCCACCATAGAGTATTGGAAAGTAGTAAAATTAAAAAGGAGGCAATTGGGGGTATAACATGATAGAAATTCCTCACAAAAAGGGGCCTAAGATACAATGCACCTTTAGTGTTTGATGATATGCTCGAGCCAAGCTAGAACTTCAGTTTCGTCTCTAATTCTCAATTTTTAATTCAAAATTTCTTGCTCAATAGATTGAAGCTCTAAGAGTTCCGGAAAAATTTGAAAAGAGTAAGGAACAACCTTATTGAGGTATGTATGGCTAAAACCCCCTTCTATTAGAAATCGAGCTCCGTTAGTGCTTACAAACGTGTGGTAAGAGTGAATTGGTTAGCGTATTGATTGATTTTGAAATTAAATGATTTACATATATCTATACATGTTCGTGAAGGATGTGCCTCAATGTGAATAACGTGCCAAATCTTGATAATTAGAGAATGATGGAAAGTATAATTAGTTGTTGAAATACTTGGGCTATAGGCCGACACTGAAACAAAGAATTTTTCATGCTAGCTATGTGCTCACTAATTATGATTGCAACTTGAAATATCTTTGATATATGTGTCTATGATCACAACTTATAAACTAGTATTGAAAAGGGACAATGATGTGATGATGGTGGCCATGAGTGCCCAGAAATTATTATGATATGTATGGAATAAGGATCTGAAGGTGTTGAAAAATGAGAATCGAGTAACGCCTCCAATGAGGTGACCTAGCCGATCGGGTCGTGATCGGACACCATACCGCACACATGGTGGAAATGTGCTGATATTGAATGTCGTATAAGGGAAACAAAATATTGATTGAAAGTAATGCCTCCAATGAGGTGACCTAGCCAGTCGGGTCTTGACCAGACTCCGCTCGAGATGGCGGTGGTGATGAGAAAAGTGGTGAACATATGACAGAATTGCCTTAATCGGTGTTGTGGAAATTGTATGAAGAATTACATGAATTGTTTCTTTGAAACTAATAACATTTTTCCAAAACCCGGAATCTCATGATCACAAGCCTTTGAATGTCTACAAGCATCTAACTCCAGAAAATCTAACAAAGAAACACAAGTATAGAAAGGCTAATACAAAAAGGGAGAGTAGAAAGGGACTCTTCGGCCTGCGAACGCGGCAAAAAAACCTCGGAGTCTCTACGAGCACCCCATCTCAAGCGTGATAAGTCAAAGTGGAAGTACCTGAATCTGCACATGAAAAACATGCGCAGAAAGGGCATAAGTACACCACAACGATACTCAGTAAGTTCCAAGCCTAACCTCGGTCGGGTAGTGTCGAGGAAGTTCAGGGCGCTACTAAGGTCAAATAAAATATAAGGTTCAACAGTGTAGAACAAAACAGTATAAGTAAGTACAACAGTAAAAGTAACACAGGATATAAAGGACAACAACAACTACTATAGAGGCAAAGTAAACACAGAATGAAAATACAACACAGCACAAAGATAACAACCGGGGAACTCCCAGGATACCGTCCTGTAGTCCCAAATATAAATGTCAAGTGGATCTCCGGGGATACTGTCCCGTAGTCCAACTCATAATGCGAGGGGGATCTCCCGGGATACCGATCCTTAGTCCTAAATGTAAATACTCAGTACAGGAGGAATCTACCGGGTGCAGTCCCATAGTTAAATGTAAATGTGCAGGGGGATCTCCCGGGATATCGTCTCATAGTCCCAAAGAAAAAAAACACAGCAACAACCAGAAGACTACACAGTCCAATTCAAGTTCCATACCAAGGTAAAATAGGTATTTCTAACAGAGCATGTTGCATGTAGTACAAATAAGTCAGTTTGAGCAAGTAAGGAAATTAAGTCAATTAGACATGCTTCCTTAAGCTAACAACAGGCTTAAATTGCAAGTAGTATAAAACTGGAAAAGAAACATACTTGAAATTACTTAATGAAAACCGGATTTTCAACAATTAGCACAAGTACGCACTCGTCACCTAACATACAAGGCATTCCAATTAACAATAATACCAAATCCTAAGGGGAAGGTCCCCCACACAAGGTTAGGAAAGTCACTTACCTCGAACCGGCTCAAAATCAACCTGAAACCACATTCTTGTCGCGAGTACTTGACTCCAAACGGCCCAAATCTATTCAATTCAATTGCATAATGTAAGTAACACTTCAAGTAAGTAATTCTACAAACAAATTCTAAGTTAATACGCGAAATTAGGTAAAATAACCAAAATGCCCCTTGAGCCCAGATCTCGAAATCGGATAAAATTTACATTTTCAGAACCCTTGTACTCTCGCAAGTCTATAAATATAAAGAACATTGAAATCAGAGTTCAATTGACCCCTCAAATACCCATTTTAAGGTCTCTTAATCTCAAGCCCTTTTTTTAAAGCAAATCCACTAGGCAGGTGCCTAGGGCTAGTTTTATTTATAATAAAAATGAAAAACGAACCACACAGGAGGAGTACATGTAAGGGGGGCATGGACCTTAACTTACAATTCATATGGAGGCATGGAAAACCTCGTCTTCTAGCAGGAGTGTAAAAAATAGGAACTTGCAAGTACTAGGTACTCTATGATTGTCATAGGGTTTATAACACACTCTATGACGCTATTATATGTGATGATGCTTTGAAAATGATACACTAAAAAATGTAGTAATTAGTGTCTTGCCCCTCATTTATCAAACCTGTGAGTTCTTCAATTTGAAGTTCCTTAAAATCCTCATTAACTATCTTCAAAATATCTTCATTTCTTCTCCGATCTATTGGACCTCGTAGATGTGGAGGAGGAAACCCCTTTTTGCTTTGATTCTCTCATTGGGAGTTGCCTGAGTGTTATTCCTTGATTCACCTCCTTTTTATTACTATGCTTAGGAGAGAAATCTCCACTTATAGCTGCCTCCTCCGGATAAGATTCAATCAATTCATCTTCTTTAGCTTCATCGAAAATAGCAACACGTAAGTTGGCCTCTAGTTTTTTATTAGCTTCTTCTTGTATAACCATCCATAATGGTTCAAGCCTCTTCATTCTCTTTGCACTACATGGTTCATGACTCTTTGCCACTGAAACTTTCATCTTTTGTGAAGTTGTTTTTGAGCCATTTGAGTATGCATATCTATGAGGTTTTGGACTGTCCAAAGTATCCAATAGTGCCCAGTCTTGGTCTAAAATCAAAGCCTTTGCAGCCATTGCACTTGAACTTCTAGTAGCATCAACGTTGTGCATAGATGACAAAACTGTTGCGCTTAGTGCACGCTGATTCCCAGATTTTGCAACCTCTTTGTCAGCTTGTATTATCGAACTAACACCTTCCAAAGCTACTACAATTTGTTGCTTCTTGGATGGTACAAAAGCAGGAGCATTTGGACTTAATCCTCTCCTCTTTGGCCCGCTATCTGCAGAATTAGAAACTTGATCGCCTTGCACCTTTGCTGCCTCGTCCTTTGATGGAGGAGTTGCTGAAAATTGAGCTGCCTCATTGTCACTATCTTCTTCTATGCTATCTGCATAATCTTCTTCCTCCTCTTCAACTCGCTCAGCCCAAGTCTTGCATTTAACAACAATTGCACTTGTCGTACCTTGTTGATCCTTAGAGCCACTTAACTCGTTTGTGGATGCTTGTAGAGATTGAGACCATAGCTGTGTTTGGTTGTTGATTGTTGCCTGTTGAAAATAGCTTCTGTCCAGAGTCCTCTGCGTGCTCACCAAGGAACTCCATCGATTGAGAAGGGAACTCAAAGACTGAAGAGTTTAGTGCGACTAAAGGTGCCATAGTCTTTGGAGTTGTGTTCATCAACATAGCTACCTGAGCATCCATTACCATTTCAGCTAGTTCGGGATTGGAAAAATGGAATTGTGGTTTTGCACTGCCTGGAGGATTAATTTTTGATGTTGCATCTCGATTACCTTGCTATACAGTCGTCTCCTCATCATTCAAATAGGCTCATTCATCAGAGCATCAAAAAAGTTGGAAACTCTAACGTTCTTTGATGCATTACTCTGATTATTATTCACTGGAGTATTGACCTTCCTTGGTGACTGCTTTGCTTGATTAACCACTACCCATTCTTCAGATTTTGAATTATGCACTGCTTGAACCCCTTCCAGTTCTTGTCTTTTATCCAGAGCAGCTACTAGTTTCTCCATTGCAGCAATCATGTTATGAGCAGCAGTAGTGTCAATTCCCTGCTTACCAGATTTTCCAAGTGCATTCAAAACACTAGAAGCTTGAGTACTACTGTTAGCAGCCACAGGTGTAACCTGTTGCTCCTTATCCTGCCCTTGTCCATTAGAAAATTGCCCAGCTTCTATAACACCTGATCCTCTAATAACAGCAGCTTCTAAACTTTGTGCAGCTACTTCAAGATCATCAGGTGTGATAGATCGTACACCCTCCTGCACAACAACAGCAGTAACCAATGGGACATTAGCAATCCCATTGTCATCAATTGAACCTACAGCAACAGCAACAGGATTTTTTGCAGCCAACAAGTCCTGAGAAATCCTATCAAGGGCTTCAACAACTGGAACAATTGCACCAATATGATTTGTTGAATCCAAACCCATTCACACGACCAATTTGCCTAGCAGCCTTGTCCGTTATTTGCTCTATACTAACATGATCACCAGCTTTTCCTCCTTTTTTCGTCGATGTAGGATTGGATAATTCCTTCCCCACCATTGCTTCTATATCCAATCTTTGTTGCTTCTTAGCATTCAAGTAATCCCTTGCATCTCCTTATAACTTTTCAATCACAACTCCTTCTTTCATGATTGTTTCTTCCTCTCCTTGCATGAATGTTTTCTCCTCATCTTGAACATTAGCTACTGTCATTCCATTCAATTTTTGACATGTAATTTCACCATGTCCTTGATGCTTACAATGGCAGCAATTGTAGATTATCACAAACAAAATCCTGAAAAACATCAATGATCTTGCTCGTTTGTTTGTCTACAAACTGCAACCTTACCTTCTCAGGCAACTTATGTATTAAATCGTGGATCACCTTAAGCCTTGTTGCACTAGGACGTGATTTAACCTGAGTCACTTTATCAATTGCTATGGACATACCAACAGCTGAAGCTATGGATAGTAATGTTTTTTTGGCAAACAACTCCGACGGCAAGTTCGGCAGCGATATCCATACAACAGCCTTTGTCGTCTCCTCTTTTACACTAAAATAAATAGACCATGGAAATACTCTAATTTGGTGCTCCCTTCCATCGTGATTAAAGTAAAGAACTGACTCGCAAGTGAGGTAACATAATCATCAAATTGATCAAACCTAATGAGTATTTGTCTTGGCGCAAGTTGTCCGATCCAAGCTTGTCCTTTAATACCAAAGATTTTCGGCAGTAAGTTCCGCAAAGTTGATAACTCCAGCATGTTTGAAGATAGTTTCACCACAATATCTTGATGTAGTCCCTCCTCCTTTGCAAATTCCAGTCGTTCTTCTTTTGTAAACTGAACAGTTTGTACTCCATGGATAACTTCAAATTGTTTTAGGTTTGTTTGGTTCAAATTCACGACTGTTTTGGTTTGAGATAATCTTATAGCATATGTAAGTTGATTTCTATGGTTTAGGGTGCTCTCTTTAGGGTTTGTTTGTGTCTCTCCCACAGCCAAAGGCTGGGGAGAGATGGGCGCAGCCATGGCAGCCCTAAATCACCATAAAATCACTCAAGAAATGGAGGAGAGAGCGAATGCGGAATTCTTAATCTCAAGCCCTAATTACCCATTTTGCACTGATTTTTCCCTAATATTTCACCACCAATTAGACCTTTAATCACATATAAGCGAGTTATGATGTCAAGAATATCACCTCAAAGTGATTCCCCTAAAAACTCTCCCTCAATAGCTTCAATTCTATTCAAAAATGGTGGAAAAATGAAGAAGGGATTTTCCATTTAAATACTGCCCAGGTATTTGTACATCACGATCGCATAAAATGAGGTGTAATCGTGAAGAGGAAAATCTGATGGCTCCTGAACTGGGCTATGCGAACGTGTGATATGCATAGAGTAAATGGTCATAGTACCCCCCGGCTCCTAGTTCTACTACTCGAACGCGAACAGAGGGATGTGAACGTGAAGGAGCAGGGGGCAGACTTCCGCGATCGAGAGACAAAAAATGCGAACATGAAGAATAATTAAATCATCCTCCGAAATTACACTATGTGAAAAAGTTTAAGGAAAGCAGATACCAGTAGTTCAGCAATTCCAACAAGTACCAAAATGATCCGTTGAGCTTCCGAAACACACCCGAGCCCCGGGGACCTCAACCAAACATGCCAACCAATTGTAAAACATCATTCAAACTTGTTACAATCGTTGGCATGCTCAAAACAACATCAAAACACCAATTTTACATCAGATTCAAGCCTAAGAATTCCAAAAACTCTCAAATTATGCTTTCGATCAAAAAGTCTATCAAACCTCGTCCGAATGACCTGAAATTTTGCAAACACGTCACATTCAACACTATAGAGTTACTCCAACTTCCAAAATTCCATTCCGACCCTGATATCAAAATCTCACTATAGAACCGAAAACTTCAAAAATTTAACTTTCGACATTTCAAGTCTAAATTAGCTGCGGACCTCCAAAACACAACCTGAACACGCTCCTAAACTCAAAATCACCCAACGGAGCTAACAGAACCATTGAAATTCCATCCCAAGGCCGTCTTTATATTGTTCTGACTACGGTCAAATTTCTAACACTTAAGCTCTTATTTAGGAACTAAGTGTCCTAAAATTCTTTGAAACTCAAAACTAAACGTCCCATCAAATCAAAATAGCATAAACAAACATGGGAAAAGTAGTTAATAGGGGATCGGGATGTTAATTCTTAAAATGACCAGTCAGATCATTATAGGGAAACCGATATATTCTAATGTTTTCATAAAAGGGTAAAAAAGCATGCCTATGGGGTTTATGTGACTTACTTGTAATTTTATTCAACTTGCCATATGTGCTATTTAGTTTTCATGTGCACTAGTACAAACCATGCCTATAGGGAATCACACACTCACTCAACATGTTTTACTATGCCTACTACTATGCATTATTAGACAACATGCCTATAAGAAACCAGTGTCTATAATTGTTCGTTAAATTTATGCAATTGTAGCGTATTCACTAGACACCATGCCTATAGGATCACATTATTATTCATGTAGTTATCATGTCTGTAGGAACTTAATTGATTAATTTGCTTTCTATTTTCATCACGTTACTCGCCTAGAAAAAATGCCTATAAGGATAAAGTCTTACAGAACCAGTTTCAATTGCCAACTCTTAGAAATTCTGCCTATAGGATACTATTACACATCTATAAAGTATGCCAATAAAATCAAACATGGGTATTTTTTAAGCTTTCAAATGGTTTTATTGCCTCATTGTGCATACAATTCAGAGATCATGCCTATAGGATTTGTAATACCTATAATCTACAAATTCGTTGTTCTACAACAATAGCACTACCTGTACACTTGAAATTAAAATCAATAGAAGCCATGTATATAGGACTTAAATCGTCTCAATTCTAAAATTATCTACTGCCTAATGTAAGAATTTGTCGGCGTGCATTTGTTGTTTATATGCTAAGGCTAACTTGGGCCTTTAAATGTCTTTACATGAAGTCCAACTTGTTTTGAATTTCGGCTAGTTTTATCATTTTTGAGAAGCCTAAATAAGTCTAGAACCACCCAAAATATAGGTCCAAAGCCTTTTGGACCATAGGCATGAAGCGGGTAGTGCACGTATAAGGTACGACTCAGAATTGAATAAGAGCGCCTTAAGTAAACAACTTTAACATAGTAATTAGATAGCAGGAGATGATAGTGTGTGCCCACTGAATAATATGAGTAACTCTCTATCTTAATGGAGTTGGGAGATACTATTTATGTTGCACGGGGTGATCCAAGGCTAAATAACTTAGGACCCCCCTCCTTTTTCTCCTTTCCTTTATGAATTTGTGATCTACACTTAGTCCTTCGACATAGACCAATGTAGTTATATCATGGTAGTGATAACTAGGGATTTTGACGCATTTTATACTCCTTCTTGCTTATGCTTTGATTAGAAATTCATATAAAATAGTCCCAAACGGCTCACAAGTTATGCTTGATTGCAGGTTTGATCCTCAAAGTGATGAGATGTCAAAGATCAGCTCAAACGGAGTGAAACTTGCACAAGTACCAAAGACAAGAGAAGCTCAGGCTAAACAGACTAAGTGCGGCCGCACATCACTTTTTGCGGTCCGCACTAAGAGATTCAAAAAGGCAATTTTCATGCCAGTAGGCAGTGCGGCCACACTACCATTTAGTGCGGTCCGCACTAAGATCAACGCGGTCGCAGTTCATTCTCTACGGTCTCGCGGTAAGGAGAATCAGAGAGTTGACATTTTCAAAGTTTCAAGCCTTCACGATTCGTGGTCCATTTTACGCAGACCGCACTAGAAGCCTCCACGGCCACAGTCCATTCTCTGCGGTCCGCGATGCTAAGATTCAGAGAGCTATTTTTCAAGGCCAAAACCCCAGTGTGGACCGCAGTCCATTTTGTGCGGTCGCACTAACCCCGCAGGGGAATTTTTATCCAGATTTTTCAGCCTAGTATAAATAGCTTCTTATTCCATTTTTAGGGCATCAGATAGTTTTTAGAAGCAGTTGCGCTCGTGGGAATGACTCTTGTAGCCATTTTGGGCAATTTTATCTACTTTGCAACATTGAATCTTTAGTTTTATCTTAGTAATTAATTAATATGTATTTATCTTCATCTATTTCTTGCTTTCCTTCTCTAAATATGAGTAGCTAGAACCATAAGCTAGGGTTGTGGCTCAACTCTAATGTGGGTAATTGATGGGTCTTGTAATTTAGGGCTAAATTGACTATGGATGTTTGTTATTTTGGCCAATTTCATGGTTAATTTCTGAATTATTGGTTGCAAACACTAGTTTAAGTTTAGTTGACTTGAGATCTTCTTGAGAAAGAGATCCTAAGTCTTTGAAATTGGTCTAACAATGAATTGGGGCGTACTCAAAAGATTGATAGCCCCAATTAAAGGGTTAAACCTTGAGAGAGTAATACCCAAATTGAACCCTAAGTTGTTTGTGCAAATTTGCATACCCAATTGGTCTTGTGAAAGCTAATTCGGGCAAAATCACTCGAACCACCAAGAGGTGTAGAGTGGGTAAAGTCGTGCAATAGTTATATCATAATCCCCAAATATGTCAAATGTTCCTTAGATTCAGGTACCCGTCAATGGACCACCTAGGCGGCAGTCACTACCCAAGTACCTTTTAAACCTATTTGAACAATTTGTAGCATTTTAACTATTAGCTAAATTTACAATTTGTAGTTTGATAAAAATAGAATTATAAAGAAAATCCCAAAAATGTTGAGAAGTGTAGTTAAGAACACATACGCAATCCTAAACTAGATAGATACTTGATTCCAATTCTAGCTCTCTGTGGATATCGATCCCGACGCAAAATTGGGTAAAAGCTATTACGACCCTCTCTTGCTACTTTTTAGTAGTGCGGAGTTGGATGCGATCATTTTTTGGTGCCGTTGCCGGGGAGCTAACGGTTTTGGCTATCTATTTAGTTAGTTCTACATATTGTTCTTCTTTCTTTCCTTGTTACTAATTTGTGTATGTCAATACTACAGGTACCAAAATGGCTTTAAATGTTAATGACCCTTTTGGAAATATGAATGTGGGGGAGGAGGTAGATGACACTGGAGATGAAGAGGTGCCTCTTGTACCTCAAGGACAACGTAGAGGCTGCCAGGCCAATGCAAATGACAATATTCTAGACCCTCCACCGCCACGTCCAAGAGTGGCTCCTAGAGTTCTTTCCAATCAAGACTATGAAAGTGCCATTGTTCTGCCTCGGATCCGAGCGGTCAATTTTCAAATAACTAACGTGATGCTGACATTGCTAGAGTAGCGTGGGTACTTCATGGGTGCTCCCACTCAAAATGCCTACAAACAATTCAAGGGGTTCTTGGATACCTGTTAGGGGAGCAAGCAAACCAACGTGTCCAAGGATGCACTTAGATTGAGGCTTTTCCCTTTCTCACTTAGGGGGAAATCATTGGGCTGGCTTGAACGACTTCCCAACCATTCCATCACAACTTGGGATGAGTTTTTGGATAAGTTCATTGCCAAAATATTCTCTCTAGGGCACATGCCAGCACTACAAGATGATATCTTTGCCTTCAAGCGGGAGCCTACCAAACCATTGCATGAGATTTGGGAGCGATATAGAACTATGGTGAAGGAATGCCCCAACAATGATATGACAGAGGCGATGATATTACAAACCTTCTATTGGGGCATCAAGAAAACGAATCAATTCATAGTGAACAAATTGGCTAGGGTAATTTCATGAAGCTGCCTTATGATGAAGCTTGCGAGATTCTTGATAAATGCCTGACACATCCTCCGCTTGGCAAAGTAGAGCCAATGTGCCTCAGGGTGACCCCATTGTTACTCATTTGCATAAAGAACTACATGACCATAGACATGCTATAGCAGAACTTACAACAATAATGAACCAATTGGCAAAGGTTCAGTTGCAACAAGTCCAAAATCCTCGCCAAGTGAATGCTATGGAGGATGTTAACATGCTAGTGAACCAAAGAAGGCGAAGAGGTCAACAGAACCAAGGGAATTCGGATCAATTTGACAATGATGGTAATGGGTTTCAAGATGATGGCTATGATGAGCAAAATGAAGAGGTGCAATATGTGAATAATTACCAAAGCTAAAGAGGTAATTCTTCCAATCAACAACAACAATAGCGATCCTAGGGCAATTAGGGTAATCAACAGCAAGGCAACAATAATTGGAACAATCAACATCAATGGAACAACAATTGGGGAAATCAAAATAACAACTACAATAATCAAGGAAACTGGGGCGTGGAAACAACAACAACCAAGGCGGGTGGAACAATAACCAAGGAAATCAGGGGCAAGGCTTTTAAAGGCCCTCAATGTACCAACAACCGAACAATTCACCTCCTTTTCCATCCCAGGGTCCAAGTTCATCTAACAATGAAATGGGTAGAATTGAAATAATGTTCGAACAAATGATGCAAAAGAATGTGGATTCCGATGCGCAATTGGCTTCTCAATATAATTCAATTAGTAATTTGGAGGTGCAACTAGGTCAAATCTCTTAGTCCTTGAATACTCACCCGAAGGAAGCTCTACCAAGTGATACGGTAGTGAACCCAAAGGGTGGTAACAATCATGTCATGGCGGTTATGACAAGAAGTGGGAGAGGAGGTAATACGAATGCCTCTAAGGAAAAGCAAGTGGTGGATGATGATGCTGAGCAAGAAGAGGAAGCCTAATGGTGGTTGAAGATGTGGTTGATGAAAAATTGAACAATGAAGTGAGGATTGACATTAATGAGGCTGAGGTGGAAACTCAAGATGCCGTGAACCCGTCTAGGGAACACGTGATTGACATGTCGGAGCTGGTTGTGTCAAAAGCCAAGGCTCCTTTGCCAAGACCACCTCCATTTTATCCTCAAATGCTCACAAAGCAGATAAATGATAATCAGTTTAAAAAGTTCATTGATATAATGAAGAGCTTATCCATTAATGTACCTTTGGTGGAGGCTCTTGAACAAATGTTGGGCTATGCAAAGTTCATGAAAGACTTGGTCACAAAGAAGCATTCTATGGATTGTGAAACTATAAAGATGACTCACCAAGTTAGTGCTATAGTGCATTCAATGGCTCCAAAGTTGGAGGATCCCGGTGCTTTCACCATTCCTTGCACCATTGGTAGTGCGGAATTTGCTAAGGCTTTATGTGATCTAGGGGCAAGTATCAACTTGATGCCCTACTCAGTTTTCAAGACTTTGGGTATTGGGCCACCACGACCAATTGCAAATGACGGATAGATCAATGAAGCGACCTTTGGGTATTGTTAATGATGTGCTTGTCCGGGTGGACAAATTTATCTTGCCAGTGGATTTTGTGATACTGGATTGCGAGGTGGACTATGAAGTCCCAATCATACTGGGGAGACCTTTCCTTGCTACAGGGAAGGCTCTAGTAAATGTGGAAACAGGGGAACTCACTTTCTAGGTGGCTGATGAAAAGGTAGTCTTTCATGTGTGCAAGTCAATGAAGCAGCCCAATTGTACCAAAGTGTGCTCATTTGTGGATTTAGCCACGGCTGTGATAATTGATGATACCAGTGTAATGATCAATGTTGAGGACCCTTTGGAGGTCGTATTGTTGAATTTGGATATCCATGATGATGCGGGCTAAGTAAAGTGCGTGAATGCTTTACATGGAATGGGCTCTTATTCTTATGAGCCTAGGAAACTTTCTTTGGATCTTGAAAATAGAAAGACGCCCCCAACAAAGCCTTCAATTGAGGAACCCTTGGTGTTGGTGTTGGTGTTGGAGTTGAAGTCATTACCTCCACACCTCAAGTATGAATTCTTGGGCTCTAATTCAACTTTACCAGCTATTCTTTCCTCCTGCATGCAGATTGATGCCACATTGTGCTCAAAAAGCAGAAAAAGGCAATTGGATGAACTCTAGCTGACATTCGGGCAATAAGCCCCACTTTCTGTATGCACAAGATTATTCTGGAAGATTATGCAAAACCCTCCTTGGAACATCAAAGGAGGCTCAATGAGGCAATGCAAGAAGTTATGAAAAAATAGGTGATCAAGTGGTTAGATGCCGGCGTGGTGTATCCTATCTCTGACAGCTCATGGACTTTTCCAGTGCAATGTGTGCCAAAGAAGGGTGGTATGACCGTGGTGACCAATGCTAATAATGAACTTATTCCAACCCGTACAGTGACCGGATGGAAGGTGTGCATGGACTACCGCAAGATGAACAAGGTGACCCGCAAGGATCACTTCCCATTGCCTTTTGGACCAGAAGTGCTCTTATTCAATTCTCGACTAAGGTTGTTCCCGGGAAAGCTGAAGTCAAAGTGGAACGGACCATTTGAAGTAGTGTGTGTGGACCCGTTTGGTGCTCTTAATTTGAAGAACAAAAGTGGGGACGTTTTTAGAGTGAATGGGCATAAAGTGAAGCATTATCTTGGGAAAATTGATGACAGCCACGTGGTGGCACTTGTTCATTTCAAATGATTGGATGGTAACATATATGTGCCGCAACGTTAAATCAGGCACTTCTTGGGAGGCAACCCATGTGTTTTTATTCTTGTTTTTCTTTGATTTTCATTGTAGTGTAGGATTGATTTTTGGGCTAACTAGTTGTGAGATGTTACAAGATTGAGTTGATGTAGTGCAGAACATAGTAAAAAAATACACAGGTCTCTGAAGTTTCCAGTGCGGCTACACTACCATTTTGTGTGGACCGCACTAGTAAAGAGTGAAGTGTGATCTCTCTGAAGTTTGCCACCATGGCCTCACTATATTTTGTGTGGTCCGCGGTGGACCTCTACGGCCGCAGTCCATTTTGTGCAGACCGTAGAGCGTTTCCTTCTCAAGTTGGAACAAAGTTGTGTAGTGCGGACTGCAGTCCATTTTGTGCGGTCCGCACTGATTTGGTGAGACTGGGCCACAGGTCCTTTTCTATAAATAGGGCTTGAGGGCCTCCTTTTACCCTTTTCGAACTTTTAACTCTCAGAAGCATATAAACACCATTCATCCATGTCACTGCTTGTAACTAACTGTTTAGAATCATCATTCCTAATTTCATCTCATAACTGGTAACATTACACTCCTTTCTACTTGTTTAATTTTGTTAATTTTTTTTAAATTGTTGTTTTTCTTGCTTTCCTTTCTTTTCTTCTCATTTTCATAGATTAGGTTAGGTTTGTTAATTTTTAGGTTAACATAGACATAGATAGTTAAAATCAATGGGTAATCATAGATAGACACTACTTAGGTGGAAAATTGGGCTTAAAATCAAAATCCATGGAACCCTAATTTAGTGCCACAACTGGGCACTCAGTGTGGCCCGCATTTGTTTTGTGCGGTCTGCACTACCATTTAATGCGGATCACACTGATAACCTTCTGATTGTTGAACCTCAAGAAGTGCGGCCGCACTATATTTTATGCATAACGCACTAGCCCAATGCAGCCGCGGTTGATTTTATGTGGTCTGCACTTCCTAGATACAGAGAGTGGGTAGTCTAAACCCCACCTCTATGCGGACCGCGGTTGATTTTTTACGCTTCGCGGTGACCTCAATGCTTCCACAATTGATTTTGTGCGGTCCGCACTCGGTGAATCTGCAACATTTCTTGTTCTACTTCTGCAACTTTGTTCTTAACTGATTACACTGATACTAACAAGCTGATTGAAATATGATTGCAGACAATGGTGAGACAACGTGGTAAATAACTAGGCAGAGAAGAATCCTCTCGGGGAGGGAAGAATAAGAAGAAGATGATAAAACTCACTCCCCAAGTCCGGGAAAACATTAAAAAGATAAGAAAGCTAATCAAAGTTGTTGACAGAGCTGCTTCACATTCCTCGGGGAGTGAGTATAAGCCATCCCAGGAGATTTCCTATGACCCAGTACCAACACACATACCTGACTAGCCGGAGAGGTTTAGGCTAAGAGACACTCATCCACCATTACCCACTGCCCAAGCACCAATAAATGTTATTTCTGAGTCGTCTAAGGGCTCAGCAGCAGGTAGTGGGAAACATTCCACCTCTCCCACAGCTTCATTATCTGTAGAGGAAGAAGTAGGTGCTGAGGAGGAAGTTGGGGGAGAAGAAGAGGTAGGAGGAGGAGGTGAGCCTCAGGTAGGGGGCATTGCTAGAACCAGAAAGCCGAAGGTTTGGCAAGATAGATTTGTCAGTGAGGTGGCATATCATAAATTTGTAGCTTCGATTATGGCGAGGTACCCAATCAATGTGGGGAATGTGATATCGAGGATTATCTCCATTGTGGGTGTCGAGCATGACAAAAACTATCCATTCCACAGTACCCTCACTATGTACTTCTGGGACTTGAAGGTGGAAAAGAGGCCCTTCGATATCAAAGTCAAAGCGAATGCCCCTTTCTCTTGGTATAACATGCATGGGGATGATAACCCCAAGAGCAAGAACTTCAAGGGTACAGCTACTACTAAAATTGGCCAGTCTGGAGAGCCAGTTGTAGTAGTGTCTCCTGCTGAGCCTACCTTCACATCCACAGATATCCCTCCTGGTCCATCCACATCCACAACTATTCCGGCTGGCTCATCCACCTCAGTAGGCCTGGAGATTCCATCTTCCTAGGCCCATCCTATTACTGCCCACAGATTGAGCCAAGCACTTATGAGTATCAACAATTGGATGCAGACTGCCTCATCCAAGTTATCCATTTTGACCACCACTGTAGAGGCTCAGTCAGCTCCTCCAGATCTATAGGTTCCATAGTCCATAGAGGATGCTCTTAAGGAGTTGTTAGACAACCAAAAGAAAATCCTCGACAACCAGAAGAAGCTTGCTGAGGCAGTTGATTCACATAGCAAGGCTCTCAAGGAGATTGCTAGGGAGCACAAGAAGTTGATAAAGACATGGGCTTCAAAGGAGTCAGTGAAGGAGTTGAGAACAGATATTGACAGACTGAAGGCAGATCACAGGACTTTAGACTTATTGCTCCAGGACCCAGCACCAGCAGTTCATCCATAGTCGGAGCAGTCTCATAGGCCTCACAAGAGGAGGAGGATGATTCTCAGAGCAGATTATGCAGTCATCCAGTTGGCCGACCCAATGGAGGTTTCCTCCAGTCAGCCACCGGATATATCTCAAAAGTCTGTCCAGCCCATGCCCAGGTCATAGCAGCAGAGTAGCAAGACACAGGGAACCAGTCTGAGGTTCTCAAGCATAGAGAGGACCCAGGGACCACACATGAGTCTATGCAGACAGACAGGCTATAGTGAGTTTCCTTGTATCCTTTACCCTCTATATTTTTTATGCTTTATTTAGACTAGTTGGCATTGGGGACAATACCAGTTTTAATTTGAGGGGGTAGGCCCTACATTTTGGATGATTTATATTTAACAATTTTTATGCTTTCTTGATTTTTCATCTTTGGTTTGTATATATTTTTAACATCTAGCTACATTTCTCGCACTTTTATTTTACTTTGGGTTTGTATATAAAGTTATGTTACGTTGTAAATATTCATCCCATCTATTGTATATTCTACAAATCCCCTCTTGTATATATTCATTTTACTTTCTGCAAATATTTCATTTTTAGCTTCTTAGTTGTGATTCGTAGCTTCTTGTTTTGAAATTTGCAATAAGCCTTTGGTTTTCTTAATGACACGATTCTTTCCAAAGGTGGAGTGTTGTATGAACCGGGTGGCTTTTCCCAATGATAGATGGCGTGACAACATTCTTAAGGTTTGAGTCCATTTTTTTTTAGTAGTTAATAGTTAAGGGTACCTCAAGCAAAGCTTCACTTGGGCCTAGCACATTTGCCTTTGATCTTATGGTCAAAAACAATTTGTGGTGTTTAGGATGGTGAAAGTTGTGACATTGAGACTCTTTGTTGGCCGATAATCATCAAGTGGTTTTTCGGGACCATTGTGAGCTTAAATATTATCTAATGTCATTGTGGGCCCCCCACTCTGTGTCTTTAGCAATCCCATAGTTTGTGTGGTGAGTAATCGTATTGCAAGTCCATGTCCCGAGCCATTGGTCTAGAACCTTCCCTGAATGTTTGTTGAGGCGAAATACTAAGTGAATTTTGGATTGAGACATGATTATAGGCTCCCCTTGGTCCAAATGATAGCTTGAGCACTTCCATAACCTACCAATGATAAGATCCCTAGTCAACCCTTTTGAGCCTTAGACCTTTTTCCTTCAAGAACCATGATACAAGCCTATACCTGTTCTAAAAGATACCTTCTCTTGGCACCCGATCTTTCCTTTAGCACATGGCAAAAGTATAAGTTTGGGGAGAGAGACGAGGATTGTAACAAAGTGGTAAAAAGGCACAAAAATGACGATAAGGAAAGGCAATGGAAAAAAAGAAAAGAAAAAAAAGACAAAAAGAAAGTTCGATGTGAAAAAAAAGAATAAAAAGGGATTCAAAGAAAAGCAAAGAATGAAAGGTGTGGAAAGTTGAAAAAGGAGAAAAGGTTTGAAATGCATAAGAAAGAGTGACAGTGTGTCTCTCTAATCCCTTAGAAAGAAGTGAAATGACTCAAAGAGTCAAGTGAATGGATACCAAATGAATCAAAAGAAGTGCTTAAGCGAAGATGGAACCTACTTAGACCAAAACATTTCCTACCCTGAACCAAAAACCTTCACAACGTCTCTAGAGAAGCCCTATATGATCTTGAGTTGAATGAAGCTTACATTAGTGGATACTCACATAAGGGGCAAGCATATGGTACTTAGAGCCGAACTTGTGGCTTTTTCTTGAGAGAGATGAGTAAAGTTCTATTAACCTCGTTTTGCATGCCACTAATTCTAAAGGTGAGGTTTTCGTAGGGATAGTTGAGGATGTGTGAGTTTGGGTTCCACAATGACCAACGTAATCGAAAGAGTTCTTTGATGATCAACACTTGATGCTCCTGTGTCATACTTGATCCATGGTTTTTCAAAGAGTAAATGTTGTTAATGATTCATTTATATTGAGGGCAATTGTTAGTCCCAATTGATGCTAGTTGAGGTTGCTTTAGGACAGCTAAAAATTTCTTGGATTTTCCCTTTAGGGGTGGGTCTTATTTTGTTTGCTTGAGGACAAGCAAAAGCTTAAGTTTGGGGGAGTTGATAACTAGGGATTTTGACGTATTTTATACTCCTTATTACTTATGCTTTGATTAGAAATTCATACAAATAGTCCCAAACAGCTCAGAAGTTGTGCTTGATTGCAAGTTTGATCATCAAAGTGACGAGATATCAAAGAGCAACTTAAACGGAGTGAAACTTGCACACCAAAGACAAGACATGCTCAGTCTAAACAGGCCTAGTGCGGTCTGCACTAAGAGATTCAGAGTAGCGATTTTCAGGCCAAGAGGTAGTGCGTGACCACACTACCATTTAGTGTGGTCCACACTAAGATCAACGCGGCTACAGTTCATTCTCTGCATTTCGCGGTGAGGAGAATCAGAGAGTTGACATTTTCAGAGTTTCAAACCTCCACGGTTCGCAATCCATTTTACGTGGACCGCACTAGAAGCCTCCACGGCCGTAGTCCATTTTCTGCGGTCCGCGATGCTAAGATTCAGAGAGATTTTTTTCAAGGCCAAAGCCCTAGTATGGACCGCAGTCCATTTTGTGCGGTCCGCCCAGCTGGGGCATTTTTGTCTAGATTTTTTAGCCTAGTATAAATAGCTTTTTTTTTCATTTTTAGGGCATCAGATAGTTTTTAGAAGCAGCTGCGCTCATGGGAAAGACTCGTCTATCCATTTTGGGCAATTTTATCTACTTTGCAACATTGAATCTTTAGTTTTATCTTAGTAATTAATTAATATGTGTATATCTTCATCTATTTCTTTCTTTTCTTCTCTAAATACGAGTAGCCTGACCCATAAGCTAGGGTTGTGGCTCAACCCTAGTGTTAATAATTGACGGGTCTTGTAATTTAGGGCTAAATTGACTATGGGTGTTTGTTATTTGGGCCAATTTAATGGTTAATTTATGAATTAGTGGTTGCAAACACTAGTTTGAGTTTGGTTGACTTGAGCTCTTCTTGAGAAAGAGAGCCTAAGTCTCCGAAATTGGTCCAACAATGAATTGGGAGGTACTCAAGAGATTGATAGCCCTAATTAAAGGGTTAAACCTCAAGAGAGTAATACACGAATTGAACCCGAAGTTGCTTGTGCAAATTTTCATACCCAATTGGTCTTGAGAAAGCTAATTCAGGCAAAATCACTCGAACCACTGAGAGGTGTAGAGTGGGTAAAGTCATGCAACGGTTATATCATACTCCCCAAATATATCAAACGTGCCTTAGATTCAAGTACCCGTCAATTGATCACCTAGGCGGTGGTTACTACCCTAGTACCTTTTAAACCTATTTGAACAACTTGTAGCATTTTAACTCTTAGCTAAATTTACAATTTGTAGTTTGATAAAAGTAGAATTGTAAAAAAAATCCCAAAAATGTTGAGAAGTATAATTAAGAACACATACGCACTCTTAAACTAGATAGATACTTGATTCTAATTCTAGCTCTCTGTGGATATCGATCCCGACCCAAAATCGGGTAAAAGTTATTGCGACCCTCTCTTGCTATTTTTTAGTAGTTCGAAGTTGGCAGCGATCAGGTAGTCACTAAGATTTGTACGAATTCCCATGTATCATATAAAACTATCTGACCTTTTATTCTCTTTGCTTATTTGATCATCTCATCTAGTTATAATCCACATAGTCTTAAGTTAGGCTGGGACCCACAGTTGTGAACCTCGAGGAGTGCCTAACACCTTTTCTTTGAGGTACTTTGAGCCCTTACCCGATCTTTTTGGTGTTGACTAGTCAAACAGAGTTATTTGCATAATAAGTTCCCTAACGCACCTTAAAAACTGTAAGATGGCGACTCTTCTTTTAACATTCTATCTTCTATTCAAAGAGTTGTCATATGTCGAAACCCGCTTTCGCGAGAAAAAATAGTGTGATAGCATGGCGACTCTTCTAGGGATTTACACTTAGGATCTTACCATAATGAACTTGGCTTATGTGGATTACTTTATTTGTTACATGCTATGACATGCACATCCCTTCTCTTCTTCACCTTTGTTTGTTTAAATTTCCGACTACATGCACATCACTTCCTCTACTCACCTTTATTTGTTTAAACATGTTGTGACATGCACATCCCTTCCCCTACTCACTTTTATTTTTCTAAATCTGCTATGACATGCACACCCCTTCCCCTATTCACCTTTATTTTCTATGACTGCTCTTCATCTTGTCAAAATTGCTATATCATGCCTACTCCCTTACATGCTTATTACATTTCTCACATATATTCCACTAACTAAACTGACTTCTTCCTTTTGTCTTTCTTTTCTATGTTTTTCATGTTTACCTTACTACTGTATTTACCGCTTTTACATATTTATCATGGAAATACTTGACAATGTATTATTATCTCTACAAAAAGCATGCTCCACATCATACTCCACTCATGCCAATTATCAACATAGCAACACTTAATGAGTGCCGCGCTCTTCCAAAAATTACCCTTGTTGTTGATGCCCCCTTTTTCTCGCGAAATTGGGTTTATGACATTTGGGCGGACAACTCTTTTCCTTTTGAAAATTGGGTTTGCAATTTGGAAGAGTCGCCACCTAATGATTAAGTGCATTAGGACACTTAGAAGAAATTTAACTTAAAAAGGACCAGAGAATGGGTAAGGGCTTGAAATTATCTCGAGGGAAAGGTGTTAGGCACCCCTCAATATCCCCTAGTGTGGTTCCCGGACATGCTACAATTGTGACTTTAAATACAAACAACATATACAAGCAAGCATTGTAAATACTAGGTACTTTCACATAATGGTTGCAAATAAAAGAAGTACATGAGTTTTAAAGAGTGCTGAAATTTGGAAGAAAGTAATTTTATAATTAAAGAGAAGATGCACAAGTAAAGGGGAAAGGGTCAAATAATTAATGCAAGGAAATTAGAAAAAAAGCAAAAGGGGCGGAGGCTTTGGGAAAAACAGTATTGAAAATCAGACATTTAAAGAGAGATTTTGCATAATAGGTGCAAGTAATTGAAGCAAAAAAAGAATTTGAAGAACTGAAAACTAAGCAACTTTAAAATTTTGGAAAAAATAAGTAAAGAGGAAAGGGGGTCCTAGGTTAATAAATAACATGGATCACCCCACACAACACCCGGTAACCATTTATACACGTGGTGTTATTGCGTGTTCATCATATCCAAGTCTACCCTTACCCACCCCGTTAAGGTATTAAACGCGGAATAGTGTCATTACTTATTGCATGCTAGTACTTGTCCCAATACTAACAGTCCTAAAGGCATTTGGGACTACTAATCCTAAAGGGAAGGGTGATTTGGATTTTCAGAGTTTTAAAAGGACAAAATTCTAATGCGACAAACAAAACATATGAAGCAGTTAAGGGGAAACACATAGCAGTTTAAAGGCTCAAATAGGCCTCCTCATTTAAAGAAGCAAATTGTTTAGCATGACTTACATATACTGGTTATGGTCTGAATTAAACTTAATCGTTAAGGCGTGGCTGATTTATCACATATTTCTCAGATGAGAAGTCCGAGTTAGGCCTACCCTTGGTTGTAATTATCAAAGACTGATGCAGTTAATTAATCACCTAATTGCTTGCCTAGGTGAAACCTATAGGCATGATATCTAATAATGCAAAATGTACTAACTTTAAGGAAGGCTTGATGATTATAGAAAACACAAGTTCTGCAGATTTTAGGCGACGTTACTACTGATTTTAGACTTGTAGATGGAAGAGACAAATTAGATTCAATTGATTACTCCTATAGGCATGATTTCTAAGCGTTGTTGGTTTTAAAATGATTATCGGGATGTAGGAATCCTATAGGTATGGTATCTAGGATGCAATTGATTATTTTTTTTAACCTATAGGTTGTTTGCCTAATGACATGTGTATATGCAGAAGTGCAGAAAATCTATAATCATGATTTTTATATGCAGAAGTGCAGAAACTTATAGACATTGTTTCTAATGTAGAAGTGTAGAAACTTATAGATATGATTTCTAATGAAATGCATAACGTATAGGAAAGATTTTTAATGCAGTAATGAAACAACTTATAGGCAGGATTTCTATATGCAGTAATGAAACAACTTATAGGCAAGATTTATATATGAAGATGCATAAGCGAAAAACAGGTTGTGATTGCATAAGTAAATACCTAAAGCATGATGTCTACCCACATGCATAACATGATTTTGACCCTCCCTCTTTTTCACTATACACCCCATAAGTTATTACATATTATTATAACCCGAATGAATCAAGAAAAGTAAAATTACATCAGAAATTAAAGATTCCAACCAAGGAGAGCCTAATTCAAACCCTGGTTATGAAATATGAAATAAACCAACTTCTAGAGATTAGATTTCCAAAGACTTTCTCTTATTTGGGATGTCTCAAAGTTCCCAAAAGCCTCAAGGGGACTCCGGGAAATGCTTGTACCCCAAATACATTGTAGAATTAGATTATGGTGCAGTGTGGAAGGGTCAGCCCTCAAATGTCCAAGTTCAGAGGGAACTCAAGGTCCTAAGGCAAGGCTCATAGGAGGGGGGCATAACTTTGAGTCTAAGAATAAGTGTAATTGCATAGAGGGGGAAGTAGGGAAAGCCATGGCAAAATGGTGGTCATGCCCAGCAATTAAGAGTGCTGGCACACCCCTGGCTAGCCTGTTAGCCAAATCTTAGGAGTTAGGATCCATTGAGGATCAGGTTCAGACCTGGGCAGTAATTTGGATACTGCTAGGCCATGAACCTTAACTCAAACACATAGAAGGGAGTAGGGGTAGGGATTCACAATAGAAACAGATGCAAGAAAAGAAAATGCATAGTCAATATTGAACATTAACAACAAAGTATACATGAGTAAAGCAATTGTAAATTAAACACATAGGGAGGAAGCTGAAATCAAAATTGAGATATACCAGTTTCAGGGAAACAAACAAGTAAAATAATAGTGTTGAAAAACCAAGTTGTAGGCAAACAGTCCAAAAGATATCAAAAGAGAGCAGAATATTGCAAGAGTATTCAAATTGCAAGTGAATAATATGTGCTCGAGTGGTAAACTCAAAGAAGTACTGAATTGTGAGTGTGTGAGTAATGTAAGTTGAACGTATTGAACTGAAGGTTCTAGGTTTTCTAAGTGTAGAAGGGTAGAAGGCTCCTCCCCCTTTTATAATGTAGAAAACAAGTCAGAAAAAAGGTAAGGGAATAGTTTTCAATCAATCACATAAAGTCTCCTTTTAGTCAAGGGATTCTGATTTCAAACGGGTAATAGACAAATAAAGAAAGAAATTTGATTGAAATAAATTCCAAAGTAACACAAAAAGGGTAAATACATGGGAATTCATTTAAGGAAAAGTCCAGCGGTACACGGTTTGTGAAAAATGAGGAAAGGGAATCAATCAAACAGCCAGTGAAATCAAAATCACAGGCTTTTGTTCAAATGAACCAAGTTAGGAAAATGTAAAGAAGGTTCAATTCAAGGAAAATCAGTAACAATTAGACAAGCCTTATTAAGAGGATTTTGAAATCAATCAATTACTTGAAAAACCCCTTTTTGCAAGAAGAAATCTTCCTGTATAAAGTACACAGATAAATAAGAAGGAGTTGTCATGTTAATTAGAAAAGACAAGCATAGAAAGGTTCAGAATCATAAGCAAAGAGTTTCAAATTCAGTTCATAGTACTTAGAATGAGTCTGATAGCCTGGGGTTCCAAAGTAGAACCCTAATCAAGTTGCCGAAGAAACCCCCCAAATCCTAGGGTTTCGAATCAGACATATAGATGAAAAGGCAAATCATGAGAAACAAAACAGACATGATAGCAGGTTTGAAAAAACAAAGAAAGAAAACCTGATTTAAAGCATGAAGACCATGTTTTAAGAAAAGCTCGAAACTCAAGCAAGTTCAGAAGAGAAGGAGTGATACAAACTTAAGAAGTAGTAGATGAAACATGTTTAGCAAGAACTCGAACAAAGTCCGGTAAAGAAAACAAAATTAAAGAACTCAGTAGGAAACACATACAATAGAAATCATGTAGGAAAACATAGCATAGATAATCATGCGAGCATAGTCTAGAGGCACAGTAAAACACAAAGGCGTGGAAGAATCATGTATAATAGATAGAAAAACAGAAGAGCAAACACATGTGTGGTAGAGAAGAAAATATACGAGCATAATATAGACAAAAACACATAAAGAAAGAACAAGAAGAATCAGAAAGATGTTTTGAAAAACCTTTTCAGAAACCCTAAATCGAAAACAAACAATTTTCAAAAGAAAATTTGGGGAAAACACTTTACACATCCTGTAGAGATCTAAGAAAACAAACAGAGAAAAAACCTCGAATAGCTTAGGGTTTCTCCGAAACCCTAAAAATGAGAAACGCTTGGAAGAAAGTCTGATCCTGAGTCGGATGAGTGAGAATCAGGCTCTTGAGGCTTGAATATGCCGGAGCAAAGGCCGGAGAGGCCATAGAACCAAAGATCTGAGAAGATATGAAAGAGAATCGAGGTTAGACCTCAAAGCTTCGAAAAAACATGGTCTAATGGTGGAGAGGGGTGAGTACAGACCATCCATGGCCTGAGAAGCCATGGATTCCGGTGAAAGTACGGTGGAAAAAGGGTCGGAGACGATTAGGGTTCGAAGAACCTTCGAGAGAGTTTGAGAGACAATGGGATTCAAAGGCGGCTATCAAAATGAAATGAGGGATTAGGGAAGGCCATTTTGGGGTTAAAATGGTAAGGGGGAATTATGGCCGTTGATCAAAATGATCAACGGCCTGGATTAAAATAAAATACGGGCGGGTTAATAAATGGGTTAAAGGGTTGGGTAAAGATAGAATTCGGCCAGTCCAAGTGGGGTTGGGATTGGGATTGGGTCAATTTGAAGGCTAGAATTGAAATATAAATAGGCTATAATTGAAATGAAATGGGGCTAAATGTTAAATAGCCAGTTTTTCCTTTTTATTTATAAAAAATAGTGAACAATGATTTTAAAAGTAAATTAAAAGTACTGAAATGATTAATAATATATAAATATTAATTAAAAAATATTGAAACCAATTTTACAATTATAAAAATATTGTTAATCTTAAAATAGGCTAAAATTATAATTGTATGCAATTTAGCTTTAAAAATACCAGATAAATTTGTAAAAATATACTAAAATCACATTAAATATATTTGGTATAAATATGATAATAAAATAAATTATTCACCAAAATGGATAGTTTTGGGAATAAAAACTGATTTTGTACTGCTAAAAATGGATAATAAATTGATTTTAAAAATCTTTAAAAATTAGGAAAAATATCAAAACCTCGTGCATGCTTATATATGTATATACATTTTATTTTGAAATTATTTTGTATGTAAAATACATAGAAAAAATTTGGGTATCAATATTTGTTAAATAAAAAAACTTATTTGCGGTAG
Organism: Nicotiana glauca; assembly: GCA_026770625.1. Taxonomy (NCBI): domain Eukaryota; kingdom Viridiplantae; phylum Streptophyta; class Magnoliopsida; order Solanales; family Solanaceae; genus Nicotiana; species Nicotiana glauca. Next base: position 167,891 of record MU774751.1, read on the forward strand.
ACTAGTCGATTAGCGGAGCAGTCAACGGTCCCGTGCCCTTCCCTCTCAAGTTGTCTACTTTGGAGTACTAGTCTAGACCATTATAGAAACCTTACTCCAATATCAAATGTACATGCATTATGTTAAACCTAGTACGGGTTAGAACGTTGTTAACGTAATAAGCCTGCTAAGATAAACCTTGTCCAATGTCCGATGGGATTTCCACAATCCCAACGGACACCATCATGTTATGTGAATTACTTGGAGAATATATGCCAATATGTTGATCATTATTATGTAAGTGGTCGAATCAGGAAGGGGAAACGGATAACTTTATTTGTTTGCAGAAAATGAAGCACGAAGTTCCCAGGTTCGGCATGGTCCAAAACATCCCATCCCTGGTACTTGACCCGTGGAAAGACCTTGCACCCTGCGACGAGAATCATGTGAGAAGGGTACTTGGTGACTTGTCATCTTTGCTTAACATACGGCCAAGTAGGGATTGATTGAGGTTGCTACCATGTTCTAGGACGAAAAAAGAGTTGTCTTCCGCTTTGGTGAAATAGAAATGACTCCCTTTCTAGAAGAAATAGGAGGCTTCGCTAAGTTGCCATGGGATAGTTCAGGATTAATAGTGCCAGAGAATCGCACACCTCATAGTTTTCTAAAGATGTTAGGTTTAAAAAAATGATGAGTTGCTTTGTTTAAAGAAGTCATACATCCCATTTGAATTTCTTTATGAGCGTTACGGGCACATTAACTAATATCACCTTCATCATGATGAACTATCCATTACTTCTTTGGGTTGGACGCACTTCCTAGTTTATGTGTTCATCATCTGCTTTTTGGGGTTGTTAATATTTCCAATGAAAGGGGGAAGGATTCATACCCGTTTGGCCATGGTCACCATGACTTTGATGGAAAGCATTGAGGAACAAACTTACAACATCATCCCCAAGATCTTACCTGAAATATACCGCATACTGGAGTGGTACAAGCAGGGATTCAGACACTTCGAAAGTTGTAATCTGTTACTGCAAGTCTGGCTATTGGAACACTTTCAGAGAGGAGAATATCGTCAAGAGCTTGTGTGACGGTCGTTGAATGACTACATAGCTTACCATCACCCAAAGAAAATGATATTTATCCCAGACAGGTTTGCACAGACTAGAAATGTTATAAGTTGGGTGTGTTCCTACAGCAATCTAATAGATGAGTAGGTACATTGGATGTTCGAATGGTTTCCTAGCAGTGAGTTCATCATCAAGATAGGAGAAACTACTCATCTGGTACTAATCGGGTTGCGAGTCATCTATCCTTATGATCCTATAAGGGTAATGAGACAAGCAGGAAGAAAACATGTCATACCTTGGGTTTCCAACATGGTCCACTACAAGGAAAATTTCAAAGGGGGCATCATTCCACTCAAATTTGAGGCACAACATATGTGGAACCAAAATATCATTGTGGAAAAAAAAACCATTGAGCCAGACATGTATCATGGTGGTCATGTGTACTTTTATCCATCATGGTTGGTGGACAATATAGAAGAAGATGTCAAGCCAGGAGTCAATCTGAAAGACAAGATCATAGATGATGATGATGCTAAAGCACAAGATAAGTATAAAAAGCTACACAAAAAAGGGTTTTCAAGTTTGAAGCTAGACATCTGGAACAACACAAAGTGGACATGGAAGCAATAAAAGAATGGAGGGAAATTGCCACTTAGTAACTAGAGAGATTGGAATACTTTGAACAAGGATTGCTGGAGCTTGAGGAAAAGATGAGAAAGAGGCTCTCAGATTGTCAAAGAACGGATGGCAGTGAAGGAGGGAATCTAGCAAAGGCTTACTTATTATTGTACATGTGTGATCTGGGGAACCTGATTGATGGAGTCAAAAGACCTAAGCAAGGAGAAGGTCATTCAGGGACCAAGTAGATTAGGAAATGATGTTCTTGACTATTTTCTAGCTTAGTTTTAGATTTTGATTGTAATAAGGCTAAATGCTATTAGTAACTTTATTGTCGATTTAGTAAGGGTTTGACTCATTTTTGCATTAATGAAATGAAGTAATTATTGGCATCGATTTCTCCAAGTCTATGTGTCATTTAGGCCTACCTTGGGCACAACGAGGTCCCCAAATTAGGATGTGAATTATTGCATGACTTTGCAAAACATATTTAATACTGCAAGCATGCTTTCAATATCTCTTACTAACTTGGTTGCCTTTGCTTTTTTTTTTTTTTTGCTTATTCCCATTCCCCAAGGTTGGTTCGTACGTACTGGAATCATCAACATATCACACTAGATCCAGAGATTCTCCACCAAGCAACCCTAAAATCAAAAACAAAGGAAAAGGAAAAATGGATGATTTGAGTGGTATCATAAAAGAGAGACTACTCATCTGGTACTGATTGGGTTGAGAGGCATCTATCCTTATGATCCTATAAGGGTAATGAGACAAGCAGGAAGAAAACAGGTTATACCTCGAGTTTCCAACATGGTCTTGTACAAGGTAGATTTCAAAAGGGACATCATCCCATTAAAGTTTGAAGCACAACAAATGTGGAACCAGAAGATCATTGTGGAAAAAGAAACAATTGAGCTAGATAGGTATCATGCCGATCATGTATACTTATACCCATCATGGTTGGTAGAAGATATAGCAGGAGATCAATCTGCAAGTCAATCTAAAAAATAGGATCATAAATGATGATGGTGAGGCACAGGTCAACTATAGGCGGCTATGAATGGAGGGAAATTGCCACTAAGTCAATAGAGAGACTAGAATATCTGGAACAAGGATTGATGGAGCTTGAGGGAAAGATGAGAAAGAGGCTCTCAGATTGTCAAAACACGGATGGTAGTGAAGGAGGGCATCTAGAAAAGGTTTACTTATACTGGATATGCGCGATATGGGGAACCTGATTGATGGAGTCATGAGAGACAAGCACGGAGAAGGTCCTTCTGGGGCTAAGTAGATTAGAATATGATGTTTTTACTGCTTTCTCACTAAGTCTTAGATTTTGATTGTAGTAAGGACAAATGTCATTAGTAACTTTATCATCACTATCGATTTAGTAAGGATTTAACTCATTTTCGCATTAATGAAATGACGCAATTATTGGCATCAACTTTTTCCAAGTCTATGTGTTGCTTAGGCCAACCTCAGGCACAATGAGGTCCCCCAAATTAGGATGCAGGTTTATTACATGACTTTTCAAAACAGGTTTAATACTGCAAGCATTCTTTCAATACCCCTTACTAACTTAGTTACCTTTTGATTTTGCATTTTCTTTCTTTTTGATTATTCCCATTCTCCAAGGTTGGTTTGTGCATACTGGCATCGTTAGCATATCACACTAGATCCAGAGGTCGTCCACCCTCTCCTTCACCAAGCGATCCTAAAGGCAGAAGCAAAAGGAAAGGAAAAATGGATGTTTTGAGCGGTATCAGGAAAGACAACATTACTATGGAAGAAAATGTTGAAACCTCATATGGCTGAAGTACTGCAGCACAGAATGAACTGGTCTTACGTCTAGAACAGAAAATCCTAGAACTACAAGGAGAACTTGAGCAGGTCCAAAACTTGGCATCCTTTCTCTCACCCTCAATGTCCCCAATATTAACCAACAAAATCCTACTACCCAAAACCAAGCACCACCCCAAAATACACAAAACCAAAATCCACCGTCAAATCCTCCTGCACCACAGCAGTACCCCGCACCTCCTCAGAACCTTAACCCTCCACCAGTATCTACTCCTCAAAAACACCACCATCATCCAACTCAATACCCATAAACCACCACTTATCACACTCCCCAGAATGTACCACAATCTACTCCTGATCCCTAAAACTCAACCAATGACCACCCTTATGCCCAGATTTCTGGAGTTTATCAAAGCAATCCCATATATGTGGAAAATGTACCCCATACCTTGAAAAAATCCCTATACATACCCGAATCAATCGAAAAGTCCTTCTCATCCAGAACATGGCGGAAGAACTCAAGAAGCTCACTAGCAGAGTTTTGAGTGTTGAATGTGGTAAAGGCATTGAAGGTTTGAACTATGAGTACTTGTGCATTCATCCAGATGTGGAACTGCCGGAGGGTTACAAACCTCCCAGGTTTGAAATATAACTGGTGATCCAAAAGTGCATCTAAGGACATATTGTGACAAATTTGTAGGAGTGGGCAAAGATGAATGAATCTGCATGACTTTGTTCATGAGAAGCCTCATAGGAGATGTTTTGTCTTGGAATATCAGCCAGGACCCAACAAGTGGGTTAGTTGGGTAAGCATGGCATCTAACTTCATGGACAGATTCAGGTTCAACATAAAAATACATAGACATTTTCTACATTCAAAATCTAAAGAAGAAACCAACAGAAACCTTCCGCGAGTATGCTACTTGGTGGAGATTTGAAGCTGCGAAAGTAAGGCCAACACTTGAAGAAGAACAAATCAATAAGTTCTTCATCGGAGCTCAAGATCCGCAGTACTATGAAAGGTTGATGGTTATTGAAAACCACAAATTCTCCTACATTATCAAGTTGGGAGAAATAATAGAAGAAGGAATTAAGAGTGGAATGGTGAAGAATTTTTAGGCACAGTAGGCCACAAATAAATCCTTGCAATCAGGAGGTATCTCGAAAAAGAAAAAAGTAGGTATTGTGATGGTAGCCTAGGGTCCTAATTTCCTCTCACATACCAAACACCTCCACCCACATACCAGCCTTCACCCCCTAGATACCAACAATCTGCTACCACATACCATGCATATAACACCCAACCTACATATTATTGCTCACCACCACCCACCCGCCAAACCTACCAAAAACCATGACCAAACTTCTACCACAGACCACCTAGAAAATATACCCCAATTGCTGAAGCCATAGACCAATTATATAAGAGACAGAAGGTTGCTAGTTATGTCATTCCTATTCCTACCATTGCTATGAAAAATTCCTCTCAGTGGATTAACCCCAACAAAATATGTGCCAATCATCAGGCATGAAGGGGCATACCATTGATGAATATCACACACTAAAAGACAAGATTCAGATGTTGATCAACACTAAGGTCATACAGGTAAAGGAAACTACACCAAATGTTCGTAACAATCCTCTCCCATACCACATAGGGAGGGAGTAAACGTGATAGAGATTGACGAGGAATGGGATCCAGAAGGGTCAATCGGACTCATACGAGAGGGAGATGATCCTAAAACATTTCCAGTCACCCTAACACTTATTGTGGTACAAAACCAAGCACCATTTAAAGTCGAGGTAACTACACCTTTCACTGTGATGGTAGCTTCCACGCCATATTACAAGTCTGATGCTATCCCATGGGATTTATGTTATGAAATCAAGGAGAAAAGGGAAAGCAAAAATGGAGAAATAGGTGTGGCGCAAGGCATGACTAGAACTAGTAGAGTTTATACACATGAACACTTGAGAGGAACAAGCAAAGAAGCTACATCTAAGCCGCTTATTGTTGAGACTAGCCCTGATGTCCTTTGGAGAAAAGTAAAAGGCAGTGAATATTCTGTTGTTGACCATTTGAACAAAACTCCCGCTCAGATACCCATCTTGTCACTACTACAAAACTCCGAGACACATAGGAATGCATTGATGAAAGTGTTGAATGAAGCTTATATACCCACCAACATCAATAGTGAGGAGATGGCCAATATGGTTGGGCAGGTACTGGAGAGCCACAAAATCACCTTTCATGAAGATGAGTACCACCAGAGGGGCTAAGTTACAACAGGGCACTACATATCACAGTGCAATTTGAGGATAAGTTCATCGCCAGGGTCCTGATAGATAGGGGTTCAAGTCTCAACATATGCCCACTGACTACTCTGAAGAGGTTAGGTAAATGCTTGCAGGACATAGGAATGTGAAGCATGAATATGAAGGCGTTTGATAGATCTCAAAGAGACACCATCAGAGAAATCAACCTCAACCTACAGATGGGTCCTACCTGGTTCGATGTCGAGTTCCAAGTGCTGGATATATCTGCTACATACAACCTATTATTGGGACAACCATGGAAACATGCCACCGGGGCAGTAGCGTCAACTCTACATCAAGCTATGAAGTTTGAGTGGAAAATTCAGGAGGTTATTGTTCATGGAGATGGAAGTAATACTATCTACAAATTCATGGAGACGAAAGTAATCCTATCTACACCAATTAGACTGTTCCAGTCATCGAGAATAGGAAAAAGTTGGTTGGAGAAGCATACCATAGCGTTCAGCGAGTCAACGCAATTAAAAATAATTGATAGTGGAGTAACAAGATAGAAAGAATATTACTATGGACAGCGTATGAACCTAGCAAGGGTCTTGGCAAAAACCTCTAAGTAATCATCAAACCAGTACAATCAAAGCATCATGGTACAACTTTAGGGCTTGGGTATGAATATACTTGGCAAGAGTACCAGGATCGGTTGCCAACATGGTGTGGTCCTTATTATCCACTGGAACAACCGCTACCACCCCTGCATCAGACATTCCAACAAGCAGACAGGATATGGGGATCTGAGGAAGATGACGTCTTAGCTGGCATGAGAAAGCTATTTCTAGGTGAAGAAGATATGGATCGCAATGTGATAGTTGAGGAGGAGGAAGACCTTACCATTCAGACCATGGAGAAAGGAGTTATTCTCAAGAACTGGACTGTTGCACCATTCCGGGCCCGTAGAGTTCCTAGGTAGCCGAAAAAATATCATCAATTATTTTAAAAATAATTTTGAGAATTTGAGACATTTTTAGTATTTTGTTTTGAAATAATTACTTGAGTTATTGAGCCGTACTTGTTAAAGTTTTCAAGATCTTATTAATGCATTCCTATTTTTCGTATTTATTATTATTCTTTACATTTTTCTTTACAACATTATTATTACTTATCCCGATGAACCTACGAGTGTGACATGTAATGAGACAACACAATATAAGGATAGTGATTCAAAGGATCTGGAAGATGATATAATGCTTGAGGAAATCGTCAAAAAAGTACAAAACTTTAAAAACAAACCAAGTCTACTTTGGTTGAAACTGAGGCATTTAACTTAGAGGACTCCGAAACGGTCAAGAAAACACGTATTAGTATTCATCTATCACCATCAAAGAAGGAAGATACATCAGATTCCTAAAAGAGTATAAAGATATCTTTGCATGGTCCTATGACGATATTAATGGTTTAAGCACATCCATAGTGGCTCACAAGCTACACACCAATTCCATGTGTCCACTGGTAAAGCAGAAGCTCAGAAAGTTCATGCCAGATATGAAGATAAAAGAGGAGGTCACCAAGAAAATCAAAACCAAGGTTCTCCGAGTGGTCGAATATCCGACTTGGTTAGCCAATATTATGGCAAATCTAAAGAAAGATGGGAAAGTTAGAGTATGTGTTGATTACCGAGATCTGAACAGAGCAGTCCCAAAGACGATTTCTCATTTCCCAACATACACATATAATTGACAATTGTGCTAAGTATGAACTCCAATCCTGTGTGGATTGCTTCACGGGATCATCAAATTTGGATGGATGAAGAAGTTGCCGAAAATACAGCCTTTATCACACCATGAGGAATATATTGCTACAAAGTGATGTCATTTGGTTTGAAGAATGATGGAGCCACCTACATAAGAGCCATGACAACTATTTTCCATGACATGATACACAAGGAAATAGAGGTGTATGTGGATGACATTATCATCAAATCCAAAAGGAGTACAGATCACATAGCAGACTTGAAGAAATTCTTTGATCAGCTTCGAAGGTACAATCTAAAACTGAATCCTGAAAAATGTGCCTTCAGAGTCCCTGCTGGAAAATTGCTAGCATACATCATCAGTCACCGGGGGATTGAATTAGACACATCAAAAGTCAAAGCTATCCGGGACTTACTGCCTCCGAAGAATAATAAAGATGTGATGAGCTTTTTAGGGCACCTCAATTACATTAGTCATTTCATAGCACAATCAACCATGATATATGAGTCGATCTGCAGGATGCTTAGGAAAGATGTTGCAACGGGCTAGATTGAGGAATGCAGAAAGCCTTCAACAAAATTAAGGAATATTTATCTAAACCACAAGAAGACCTTTTCTGCTTTATTTAACCATATTATATAGGGCTTTTAGTTGTGTTCTGGGACAACATGATGAGATTGGAAGAAAGGAGCAGGCGATATATTATCTGAGCAAGAAATGCACACCTTACGAAGCCTGATACTCTTTGCTGGAACGCAGTTGCTATGCTTGACATGGATAGCTCAAAAGTTGAGAAATTATTTATGTGCATACACTACATATCTCATATCAAGGATGGACACACTAAAATACACCTTTTAGAAATACATGCCTACGGGTAAGTTAGCCAAGTGGCAGATATTGCTGAATGAATTCGATATCGTCTATGTAACTCAAAAGGAAGTTAAAGGAAAAGCATTAGACGATCATCTAGAAGAAAATCACGTACACGAAGAATACGAACCATTGAAAACATATCTCTGAGGCATACGATGGTTGGAGAATGTTCTTCGACGGAGCTGCAAACTTCAAAGGAGTGGTTTTTAGAGCTATTTTAGTATCAAAAATCGCCAACACTATCTGGTATCCACAAAACTCAGGTTTCTATGCACTAACAATATGGAAGAATATAAGCCTTGCACCTTGGGACTCAGGTTGGCCATTGACATGAATGTTCAGGAGCTGCTGGTAATTGGAGATTTCGATCTTTTGGTGCACCAGGTTTTAGAAGAACGGGCTACAAAGAATGCCAAAATATTTCCATATTTGCACTATGTACAAGAGTTGATCAGGAGATTCACAAAGATAGAATTCAAACATGTTCCAAGGGTTGAGAGTGAGTTCGCAGATGCATTGACCACTTTATCTTCAATGATACAACACCCAGGCAAGAATTCATCGATCCTATCCCAATAGGAGTTCATAAGTAGCTAGCTTACTGTGCTCATTTTGAAGAAGAGAGTTATTGAAATCTGTGGTTTAACAATATCAAGGAATATTTGGAAAAGGGAGAATATCTAGAGCACGCTACCCATACTCAGAAGCGCATGCTTTGAAGATAAACCAACTTCTTTCAAAGGGGAGGAATTCTTTATAGAAGGACTCCAGAACTGGGATTATTACGGTGTGTCGATGCCAATGAGGCATCTAGATTGCTCGAGGAAATATATGTCGTAACTTGCGGACTGCATATGAAAGGCTTCATCTTAGCCAAGAAAATACTAAGAGCAGGGTATTTCTGGATGACTGTGAAAACGGACTGCATCAAGTATGCTCAGAAGTGTCACCAATGTTAGATACATGCTGACATAATACGAGTACCACCCAATAAACTCAATGCAATAAGTGCACCCTAGTCTTTCTTCTCTTGGGGCATAGACGCCATCGATCAAATCGAACCCGCTGCTTAAAATGGGCATAGGTTCTAGTGTCCATAAACTATTTTACAAAATGGGTTGAAGTTGCATCTTACAAAGCTGTGACTAAGAAGGTCGTCACATATTTTGTTCGGGATCGCATTGTTTGTCGGTTCGGGGTACCAGAGTCAACCATCACTGATAATGCTGTCAATATCAACAGTAATCTAATAAAGACCATGTGTGAAACTTTCAAGATCAAGCATAAGAATTCCACAGCATACAGGCCGCAAATGAACGGAGCTATAGAAGCCACCAACAAGAACATCAAGAAGATACTTAGGAAAATGGTCAACAACTATAAATAATGGCGTGAGAAGGTGCCATTTTCTCTACTTGGGTATCGTACCATGTTTCGCGCATCAACTGGGGAAACTCCCTACCTATTTGTTTAAGGTACTGAAACGGTCATTCCTGCCAAAGTAGAAATCCCTTCTTTAAGAATTATACAAGAAGCTGAGCTCAGCGATGCAGAATGGGTACAAAGCCTCTAGAAACAACTAGCTCTCATTTATGGGAAAATAATGAATGTGGTATGTCATGGTCAACTTTACCAGAACAAAATGGCAAGAGCTTTCAACAAAAAGGTCAGACCAAGGCAATTCACACCGGGGAAATTGGTGGTAAAGCGGATCTTCCCACATCAAGATGAAGTCAAGGGGAAATTTTCACCCAATTGGTAGGGTCCCTATATAGTTCATCGAGTACTAAAAAGAGGAGAACTTATACTTGCAAAAATGGATGGAGATATTTGGCCAAAACCTATCAACTCAGATGCAGTCAAGAGATACTGTGTTTAGGATTGTTTACATTTCTTCACTTGATGTAAATCAACTATGCTTGACCTGATTCCCATTTAAGACGGGATACGTAGGCATCCCTGTGGGTTTAGTCAAGTCTTAATAAAATCTTCATTTTCCCCATGATCAGAAACTAGGGAAAGATAGCAAGTTCATCCAACTTCGTCATATGTGGAACAACCAAAAAGTATTGTCAGAAGTATGCATTTAAACTGGGGCAGTATTTTGAGGAGGACCCTCAAAATTCTAAGGCAAGGAGGTTGCAATGTCTCTAAATGTGTCACATTCACGGTTCACCTAAATTATTATCACATACTGGAATACATTTCAAACAACTATATTTTTACAAATAATTTGTTAAATGCATACATATTTTTCAAAAATATTGTTTCTAAGACAGCCAGACGTTACCCAGGGTAACTCAAACAGGATATCAAGACAGGAATAAAGGCAAAGCGTGGAGTCAAGAGCACGAACCAACCATCCCCTGCAAAACTTACAATTTTTCTTTGAATGCAGGACAAGGAGTATAACAAGTGTATTCCAAAATACATACGCACAACAAAGCTATTATCTTCACAATGACAAGGGCTCCAAACGCAACACATCAAGTTAAGAAATACTTTACTCTTACAGTTATTCTTTGCACGAGGCTAAGCATTGCTTCCGTAATTTCATAAGGCTAAGCATTGCCTTTCCTTTCATGAGACTAAGGATTGTCTTCCTTCTTTGCATAAGGCTAAGCATTGCCTTTCCTTGTATGAGACTAAGAATTGTCTCCCTTCCTTGCATAAGGCTAAGCACTGTCTTTCTTTGCATAAGGCTAAGCACTGCTTTTCTTTGCATGAGATTAAGAACTGTCTCTCTTTCTTTGCATAAGAGTAAGCATTGTCTCCCTTCCTTACATGAGACTAAGCATTGTCTCCATCTCTTGCATGAGGCTAAGCATTCCCTCCGTAATTGCATAATTCTAAGCATTGCCATTCTTCACATGAGACTAAGTATTGTCTCCATTTCCTACATGAGGCTGAGCATTGCCTCTGTAATTGCCTAAGGCTAAGCATTGCTTCCATAATAGCATAAGGCTAAGCATTGCCTTTCTTTGCATGAGGCTAAACATTGCCTCTGTAATTGCATAAGGCTAAGAACTGGCTTTCCTTTGCATAAGACTAAATATTATATCCACTACATTACCTAAAGACCAAGCACTATCCCTTTTATTCATCTAGGGCTAAGAACTACCATCATCTTACACAAGACTAATCCTTGTCTTGTCTCGTCCCCGCATATGACCAAGCATCATATCTTTGTATTTAATGGGCTGAAACATTACCAAGTTGTCCAAAGGCATCATAGTTGAAAGGCATCATCCTCATAGACTGGAGACACCATTCCATGGCCTGAAGATGTCTCGAAACTGCACATCATTATTCAAATGCGTCATAGTCTAGAGGCACCATCCTCATAGCCCAAGGACAATATTTCATGGCCTGAGAATCCCTTATCATGCACTTTATAGCCTAGGACATCATGGTCTAAGGACTCAATCCTCACCGTCCAAAGACAACCTTCATGGTCGAAAGGGAATTTGCATCATGTTTAAATTGTCACAATAACCCATATATATATTCGCATGCTCCGTGTTTTAAGTTTTGCGGGTAATCCAGGAGGTAACCGTTCCACAAATGGGAGAAATCTTCGCTTCGGTCTCTGTTTGCAACATCACATCTTTTGACCACTTCAAACATAACCGATGATTCGTAATGAATTACTTTTTCTATGACCATCCAAACATCTACCTTGTGACACATTCGTAACATATCAAATTCACAATTCACGACTTTGCATAAATTCATATGTTACTTACGATGATATCTTACCCAAAGAAATCTTTTCAAATTATACAATCACTCTTATAACAACTCCATCGATTTCGTTCGCCATTGGATCCAGAACTACACATGGCCTGATTTTCGTAACACCAGGGATATGTAGACAACTCAGGAACTAGGGTTCGGCCCCTGCTTTTAAATAACTTCATTCCCCATTCAACTCGGCCAAAATTGGTCATCATTTTCTTTACCCAACAATTTTTTCATTATTCTCGGGTAAAGAGTGACAGTTGTTGATATCCAATTTTGCCCTTATATTTTTTAAATAGTACATATACTTTCAAAATGTTATTTTTACATCATTACTTAATTTATAAGAATTATTGAAGTATTTTCTTTAATTTCTTTTACCTTTTTTAGAGCTTCAAAATTGATTTCTTCGCATTTAAATTACTTCATCATTTAAGAAATTATATCTTAAATTATTCTATAATGGTTTAATTATCTAAAGTTATTATCTTCATCAACATATCTATATCAAAATATGTTATTTTTATTTTATATAAGTATATTTGTTTTTTATTAAGCTATTTACATAATTTTGCAATAATGGCCTATATTCATACATAATTGTATTTTATTACATTATTTGTGCTAAAATAGCATTTTCTATATTTTATAATGCTAAGTTATTATTTTCAATCACTTTATTGCAAAAGTAATATTTTATTTATAGATTAAATAGTTTTATAAATTATTTATTAAAAATTTTTGTGTATTTTAATTTATAACCCAATTTTGAGATATTTTGGACCAAAATCAAGGCCCAAACACCTGAACCAGGTCCCGATCCCAAACCAAACCCCTAATTCCTTAACCCAGTCGGTACCCTTTTAAATAACCCGCCCCCGCTTCCCCTTTTAATCCTGGCCGTTGATCACAGATGATCAATAACCTATAATAAACCTACCCATCTCTTTATATCCCTTCACCCAAAAAAATCTAATCCATTTCACCCGTATGCCACATCTATATGCTCTCAAACCCCTCCCTCCTTTAGAAACCCTAGATGCCCTTCTTAATCTTCTACGAATCTGGTTCAATCATGGATTCCTTCTATGATTTTCTTACCTTTTACGTGTTACCTCAGTATTACTTACAAGATTGTGGTGTTACTTAGTATTTGCCTCATTTTTGCGAAGTACCAATCTCCGAATCAAGGGAGATCGGCTTCAGCCTTCGATATTTGGACGATATATCGTCCATATGCATCATGGCAAGGTCATACGGGTCCGATTCAGTGAGATTTTTGACTATTTTTGGTTCTCCATCATAAACAAGGGTTTACCTAATTGTTCTCCTAATCCAATTTTAAATTGATTCTGCATGCTATTATTTCCTTTATTATGTTTGATTTTACAGTTTTTCTTTTTTGTTAGCTCAATTTCTACCACTATATAAATCTCTTCCCTATTTCCCTTTTGGACATACTTTTATCATCGGATTCCCAAAAAAACTCAAAAGTTATTTATCTATTATTCTCTCATTCTCTTGTTTTATACTTTTGCTCTAGGTCGGTTGAAAGTCAAGGCCACCGGAATTCGATTATTCGACCTTTCTTAGTGTGAGCACTGCCTGGGGTTCATTCAAAACCCTTGGGAACTCTGACGAACTAAGACTTTGGTTTCTACTGCTCTTTGTTGACGTTTAGAGTACTGTGGAGTTTGTTCTTTCTTTCTTGTCTGTTTATCGTAGTTCCTTGGCTTTTTCAATTTCATCCTCTTGTATTCATATCTTGCACATTCATACCTCTAGAATTTTGTGACTCAATGTATTTCTACTCCATCTCTGTTTGCAGTCTTGTTGGCACTGAATTTGTTTTTGTAATATGAACTTCTTTAGCATTTGAACTTGCCTAAAATTCCCAGTTCTGAAACATGTTTACTACACATGCTTAACTTGAACAATTTTGACTCTCTTAAGCTCGTTTAGCCTGGTGTGTTGGTACCTAAATGTTTATATTTGGTGCCTAGCATGAGTTTACTTACCTGCTCTATTCTGAATTTTGTAATGACTAACTCATACTTTGAATGTGTTCTAATCTCTATTAAGACATTCATTCTAGCTATGACCTGTTCTCATGCTATATTTTCACTTTATTATGTCATTGGTTTGCTTAATCCTATATCCCTCAGTGATTAGTTGAGACCTTTAGAGTAGCTATCCGAACTTGTATTTTTCTCTCATAAGGTTTGATACTGGTTTGTCTTATTGATGTAAGTTGGCATGTCTGTTTTCTAGTATTATGATAGATACTCAACATGACTTGGATCCCTAGACTTTAAATCCTTAGTGCTCTATTTTGAACTTGTTTGGCATTGTGCACTTTGATATGTTTGTCTTATAACCTTAAAAAAACTGATTCTCCTAACTCTCTCTCAATATGTTTTTTCTGCTCAGTATGCTATCTCTTGCTAAGTGTTTGAACAAGTACTGTCAGTATCAACTTGCTATGATGAGGCTAAGTCTTATTGATTCTCTAAGTTTGCATATCTTTATTTAGTCAATCCTGTCATGTTTGCATCTAAGGTACAAAGCATTTCTTCAAATTCTATCACTTAGTCGTTGTTAGTAGGTCTAGAATTCTTTAAGTAATTGCTATGCGTATTTGTCAAATTGTTACCTCTAATTCTCTTGGTAAATAAGACTCCATATGGGTTTTATGTGGGTCCAAACATGGACTTGGGTCGTGCAATGGACATACTCTATACTTAAGATGAATTCATATCTGGGTCGGCTATTCGTAGAAGGGTGAGCTTGTGGAAGGCTCAGGCAGTGTTGGGTTATCTTTATTTTTTTCTTTTGGGGCCTGCTCTTGGGCCTGGAATTTCCCGTGTGTAAATTTAAGAAAAATTACCAGCTATGTCCATTTATAAGTAGTTCATTATAAAAATCGGCCAATTGATAAAATATTACTAATATTAGCCAAATTAGCCAATTAGCTATTTGTAGCAAAAAAAAATCAAAGTTTTGCTTTGTTTTGAGTAAGTGTTATTAGAATAGATTTGGCACAATTTAAGGAGCTTAAATCTCAGTTTTGGGATAATTTGGTGAAGTTTTGAGGTGGTTTGAATTGAAAATTCGAAGTAAAACTGAACATAAAAAAAATAATATGTGTATCACACTGTGTATCATTTGTGTATCACATATGTATCTATCAATTTTGTATACATGTATATCCATGTATACCTGTGTGTGAGATACATGCGTGATACATGTGTCGCAGAAGACTTTTTTGAACTCGATTTAATTACAAATTTTGATGCAAAACCAATCCAAATCACCTCCAATCTTCCTCAAATTTTGCATATTGACTTATCTACATATTTTCAATAAATTTCAACTATATCCATTGAAAAAGTTCCTTTTTTGTTTAGATTTTTGGAATATAGATTTTTGTATTGCGTCACCTTATTTGCTACCCCATCCATGAAAGTTCCTTTCCGTCTTGTATCTAATATTTCTAATCACGCTTAAAAATATGGAAGGTGATTTTTGCATGTGATTCTTTGAGAGAAAGAACCCTATTATCTGGTTTTTCAATTTTTGTTGGCTTGTTTTGGTAAGTCTATGAATAATGCCTAGAGGTTGGTAAGTTGAAATTTATTTGGGACATTTGTGTAAGTTTTCCTAAATTTAAACTTATGTTCATTAATTGGGCTTGTAATAATATATAAACAAAAAATTGTGGTGTTAGTGAAATTGGAAAAACGAGTATATTCTAATATTTGCATAAAAGAGTAGAAAACATGCATATAGGGTTTAAGTGACCTACTTGTTATTTTATCTAACCTACCATATGTGCTATTTAGTTTTCATGTACACTAGTAAAAATCATGCCTATAGGGAATCACACACTGACTCAATGTTTTACTATGCCTACTACTATGTATTTTTAGACAGCATACCTATAAGAAACCAGTGTCAATAATTGTTCATTAACTTTGTGCAATTCCAGCGTATTTACTATACATTGTGCATATAGGATCACATTAATATTCATCTAGATATCATATCTATAGGAACTTAATTGATTAATTAGTTAATGTTATTGCTTTTTTCATCACGTTGCTCGCCTAGAAAATATGTCTATAGGAATGAAGTGTTATAGAACCAGTTTCAGTTGCGAACTCTTAGAAATTCTACCTATAGGATACTGTTACACGTCTAGAAAGTATGCCAATACAATAAAACGTGGGTATTTTTTAAGCTTTCAAACAATTTTATTGCCTCATTGCGTATACAATTTAGAGATCCTGCCTATAGGATTTGTAATACCTATAATATGCAAATTCGTTGTTCTAAAACAATAGCACTACATGTACACGTGATTTTAAAATCATATAGAAGCCATGTCTATAGGACTTAATTTGTCTCAATTCTAAAATTGCCTGCTGCCTAATGTAAGAATCTGCCTGTGTGCATTTGTTGCTTATACGTGGAGGCTAACTTGGGCGTATAAATATATTTACATGAAGTCCAACTTGTTTTGAATGTCGGCTAGTTTTATCATTTTTTTTAGCAGCCTAAATAAGTCTAGAACCATCCCAAATAGAAGTCCAAAGCCTCCTGGACCATAGGCATGAGACGGGTAGTGCACGCATATGGTACGATTAGAGCGCCTTAAGTAAACAACTTTAACATAGTAATTGGTAGCAGAAGATAGTGTGTGCCCACTGAATAATATGAGTAACTCTCTATCTTAATAGAGCTGCGAAATATTATTTACGTTGTACGGGGTGATCCAAGGCTAAAAAACTTAGGACCCCCTCCCTTTTCTCCTTTCCTTTATGAATTTGTGATCTACACTTAGTCATTCAACATGGACCAATGTAGTTATATCATGGTAGTTACTAATATTTGTACGAATTCCCATGTATCGTAATAAAACTCTCCAACCTTTTTATTCTCTTTGTTTATTTGATCATCTCGCTTAATTATAATTCACATAGTTCTAAGTTAAGACGGGACCCACAGTTATGGACCTCGAAGAGTGCCAAACACCTTCTCTTTAAGGTAATTTGAGCCTTTACCCGATCTTTAATAGTGTTGAGTACTCAAATAGAGTTATTTGCATAATAGGTTCCCTAAAGCACCTTAAACCCCATTAGGTGGCGACTCTTCTTTTAACACTCTAACTTCCATTCAAAGAGTTGTCACATGTTGAAACCCGTTTCCGCGAGAAAAAAAGGGTGCGACAAGCATATCGTCTATATAAACTTTCATGGTTTTCCTAACTGTTTTTCAAACATCTTGTTTACGAGCTATTGATAAGTGGCTCTGACGTTCGCACTTATAGTAATATGTGCTAAAATTTGTTATGAACGAAGTTTTTTCCTTATCTTTCGGGTTTATCTAAATTCGGTTGTACCCAGAATAAGCATCGAGGAAACTCATTAACTCGTGCTCGGTCGTTGCATCAATCATTTGATCAATGTTTGGCGATGGGAACGAGTCTTTTGAGTACACTTTATTCAAGTCCTTATAATATACACACATACAAAATTTATTGTTCTTCTTAGAAACTACTACTACATAAGCTAGCCAGTCTGGATACTTTACCTCTCGGATCGAATCAATATCAAGTAGGCGAGTTACCTCTTTTTTGACGAATTTATTCCTGGCGTCCACAATAGGGCATTTCTTTTATCTTACCGGAGGGATGTTAGGATCCAAGATTAGCTTGTGTATGGTCACTTTTGTTGGGATACCTTTCATATCCGCATGCAACCACGCAAAAAAATTGGCATTATACTTAAGAAATTCAATAAAGCTAGACCATCATGTCCCCAAGTAGAATTTCCTCTCCAATACCTTTTTAAACAATGCCACATGCTCGAGCTCTTCCGCTGTGGATTTTGTTGCATCCTTCTCTTCTGGTACCTGGAAGTATCTTGGCACCTGATAAGATTTTGATGCTTCTTCCCCCCGGTTAACTTTACTTGATTCGGGAGCAGGCGCCGTTTCCTGTAATTTCTATGACGTATGCTCATTCCCTTTGCTACTAGAGACCGAAAAAAACGCATTCATCTCCCTTGTCGCCGGTTGGTCGCCTTTTATTTGTTTAATCCCTTTAGGAGTTGGGAATTTCAATAACTGATGATATGTTGATGGTACGGCTCGCATCTCGTACAACCATGGTCATTCCAGAATAATGTTATAACCCATGTCACCATCCACAACTTCGAAATGGGTCGTCTTCATCACCCCTTCGAGATTTGTGGCAGCAGGATCTCTTCTCAGGTT
Source organism: Nicotiana glauca (assembly GCA_026770625.1). Taxonomy (NCBI): domain Eukaryota; kingdom Viridiplantae; phylum Streptophyta; class Magnoliopsida; order Solanales; family Solanaceae; genus Nicotiana; species Nicotiana glauca. The sequence goes on from MU774751.1 coordinate 186,276, forward strand.
GTCACGTTTGTGAGGTTGACTCTATCAAGGAGTTTTGTGACCGGAATTATGCTTTTGGTTAGTTTTCTTACTCTAATATCCTCCATTGTATGATATTGGCCGAACTTCCTGTATCTACAAGAACACGTTTGATCTTAAAATCTAATACATTTAAAAAAATTACCAATGTGTCGTTATATGGTAGCAACAGTTCATCTGTGTCCTCCTCAATGACTTCCCGGAGTCTCTTGCTATGAGTAATTGACACATTGGTCTTCTTTGCTTTCGAGAAGGTAACCTCATTGATCCCATCGCCCCCGAAGATCATGCTGATCGCTTGGCACGGGGAATCTTCTCCTGTTTTTTAGTACTCCACATTATCATGGTTGTAACCGTAATTGTTCTTGGCCCGGTCACTTAAGAATTTCCTGAGATGTCCACTCTTAGACGTGTCGTCACCTCTTTACAAAAATTTTGGACGTCCCCAATCTGGTGTCCATTAATCTCATGGTATTCTCACCACAAATTTTGATCTCTCTAGGTTAGAGCAGACCTCATTGGCTTTGGGAATCGTGCTTCTTTAATGTTCCTCATAGCCGATACCAACTCTACTACAATGACGTTGAAGTTGTATTTTAATAGCTTGGGGTAAGAAGAACCTTATGTACATGACGTTTCTTTGTCCTGCAATGATCTGTTGTTCCAATTGCGATCAGTTTTTCTATTGATAACGAACCTATCTACCGAATAAAAACCTTTGTCGCGTCCTTCGACCCATTAGTAGGGCAAAAAAACGGCCCCTTGAAGACTTCTTATTTGTATCGAAATTTTCTTTTGATTTTTCTTTATTCTTCTCCCGACCTTTTTCTGACACTGCAAACCCAATCTTATCATCTTTAATTCTTATTTTAGACTCGTACCGGTTGTAAGCATCTGCCCAAGTCTTCATTTGGAAATCAAGCAAGCTTTCCTTAAATTTCTGGGAAGCATCAGAACTTCTTGGATTCAGACCCTTGGTGAATGCTTCAGGCGCCCATTCATCCAGAACAGCCGAGGGCAACATCCTCTCTTTTTGGAACCGGGTTACCAATTCCCATAGCAACTCAGACTCTCTTTTTGCAATTCTGAATATGTCGGACTTTTGAGGTTTCACCTTTCTAGCCCCGGCATGGGCCTTAATAAAAGAATCGGCGAGCATCTCAAAGGAATCTATGGAATGCTCATGTAACAGAGTATACCACGTCAAGTCTCCCCTTGTGAGTGTCTCTCTGAATCGCTTCAACAAAATAGATTCAACCTCGTGGGGAGCTAAATATTTCTCCTTCACTGCCGTTACATAGGTGGTAATATGCTTCTGAGGGTCCGAAGTCCCATCATATTTTAGCACATCGGGCATTTGAAATATCTTCAGGATCAATTTTGGTGTTGTGCTTTGTTTATATGGAAATTGAGTATAACTCTTTGAATTCTTCCCTTTAAGCACCAGTGGTGCACCCGAAATTCGGTACATGCGGGCATTCACTTCCCTCATAAACCGTAAGAGCTCGCTTTTGAAGGGATAGCTATCGTTATTGTGACCGAAATTTCCCCCCTCCCCCAGCCCCATCGGAGCCTACCTTGACCTTAGGGGTGTTTTTGTCGATTCTCTGTGATGTTTGATTTGTAGCGAGCGACGGGAGGAATTGGACCTCGTCCATTTGCATTATTGGAAGCACCCGATAAAGCATGTTTTATTTCTATTATAACCTTGTCCTGTCGTGTGAGATGGACCAGAAAGACCTCTTGTTGCTCCTGTAGGACCCTTACCTCTTCAACAACATGCTCCTCTTCAGCATCATCAGGAGTCGCCTCCCGAACATGTTGCGGGTACAACCTACCGTGGATCGGCGTAATATGGTTTCCCTCATTGCGGGTGTCACTGATTGAATCTTTGTGATGAGGCTGGTTTCTTTGGGCCTCAAGATTGTGTGTGTTGTTAGCACAATTATCTGTTATTTTTTGTGATTTTTTTTAAGAACAAACAATTGAAATATGTTAGTAAAAGAGGCAAGTACCAACTTAATTACACGGCTGTCTAGGCTCCGCGGTGAGCACCAAATTATTTATTCGTAAAATAGTACAATTGAATTTATACGTGATTTCTAGAAAAGGGAATTAATTTGATCCTGAAATAATACAAGAATTGAAGAAATATGTTATACTTAGCCTTGAGATGAAGACGAAATAGTACAAACAGTAATTCCGGGAGCGAAGCTTCTGGGCACAACAGTAATGAGATCAAAAAAAATAGGAAGATAAAATTGTATAAAGTTTTGAATAGATTATAGCATCAGTTTGCTAGAGAGTTTGTTTCCTTGCAATGATAAAAGAGCTTACTATTTATAGATGTCCTTCTTTAACATCAATTATGAGGGTCATTGAAGAATGCGTAACGGCGAGCATAAATGACAAATTCTTTGTAACGAACAGTGTACTAAATGCTGTAGAATATTCCCCATTAAATGTTATTGGGTAGCAGGTATTTGCTGCATCTTTATGAGCTTCATTCTTTCCGGTAACAAATAGAATAATTGTCTTCGATTTTAGCTATTCTCTGCCTTCGGCTTCACGTGTCACTCTCTTGTGTAATTACTTAGCATTGCATATTTTTACCCTATGCAACTATATAGTGCTTGCAGCTAGCTATATGCTCAATTGTCAATAGCATGGTACAGAGACATGAAGTAATTACTCCAAAGAAAGTCGTAAAAGCAGTTGTTAAAGCTTGTTCTTTTGTACAGTTAGTACCAGAGTTTACTCACTTTCATGCTTTTGGAAAGCTGCCTATTTATTATGCTTCAACTAACTACGGGAAAAAAAATCCAATACCACCTGTATAAATAAATGCCTCAGTACTCATTCATTTGCATTAAGCATTTCCCAAACACACATACACACACACTTTCAATGGCTAATTTAGGTTTTGCTACCACCTTGCCAATTTTCCTAGCCATGGTTACTGCCAATTTTGTAACATACATTGACGGTGCTCCTCGTGCTTTCTTTGTGTTTGGTGATTCTCTTGTTGACAATGGCAACAATAACTACTTGGCAACTTCTGCACGAGCTGATTCTCCACCTTACGGCATTGATTATCCCACTCACCGTCCTACTGGCCGTTTTTCCAATGGCTTGAACATTCCTGATCTTATAAGTGAGTGTCAGACTTCATTTCCTTCTTTAATCTTTGTGTGACACTAACCAAGAGCATATTTGGCTAAGCTTATAACCTGGGCGAACTAGTTTATAAATATATTTTGGCTTATTTACGGATTTCATAAACACGTATTGCTTATAAGTCAAAGTGTTTATAAACTGAAAACAGTCAAATTAACCCAAAAGTTGGTTAGCCCGAGTTATGATTTTCACCTTATAAGTACATTTGGTTTCATCAAGTCTGTTACTATTGATTCTAATTAACTTTTTTTTTTAATTCTCAATATACCTTTTCAAAAGCACAATTCTGAACTTGCTCTTCACTCCATATCCTTCTTTTTTCCTTTTCTTTTTAGAAATACTTTTAGATTTATAACTTTTGTTAAACATTTTAAGAATATTTTAGTTAGATCAGTATTTTCTTAGTCAAACACATCAACTGTTTATTATCCGTTTTAATACTTGATACAAACACATATTTCACTTTCAAACACTTAAAAGTTTATCGGTTATTTAGGTCAGCTTACCCAAACGGGCCCTAAATGTTTTACTAATTCTTTTGCCTTCTTTTAATTATGGAAATGTGATCATGGATAGGCCAACAGCTTGGTGCTGAGTCAACATTACCGTACTTGGATCCTGCGCTTACAGGAGATAAGTTGCTGGTGGGAGCAAATTTTGCTTCTGCTGGAATCGGGATTCTTAACGATACCGGGATTCAGTTTGTAAGTCCAAATATTCTGCATGTTATTTTTCAAGTCCTTTTTGGCTTTTGAGGGAAAACTCATTAAGAGCATAGCAGAATTGATACTCTCTATCATAAGTTAAGGGGAGCCCTGGGATCAATAAATGGGAAAGTGGTTATACCGTTTTAAAAAGCAAATTTAACTTATGTACACGGCTAGAGTAAAATGTTCTTACACTATCGATGTACTTTAAAATATTATAATCATATGGATATTTACTTCCCTCAAAGTTTGATATTGAAGAGGCAACATGAGAGGGATCACTCCAAGTGGCGTATCCAGAATTTTCGTTAACGGGTGTAAAATATATAAAAATAAAGATACCACGAAATTAAGGGGTATCATTCCTATAAGGTGGCTCCGCCACTAATCACTCCCCCAAATTATCAGCTTCCAATTTTAATATGGTTTACACACTTTTTTAATCTTGCAAACCATTGAATTCACGACGAATTTTCAGGAGACGTCTCGAGACAGCCAGAAGGAATTAAAAAAAAAAAGGTTATCTCTAGCATGCAAGCAACAAGAAAAAGATCAAAAGGAAAATCAAAATTGTGTAAAATATCATGTGTGTCTCTGAATTCCTTCATTAGCTATTATTGAAAAATGTAATGTTACAACATGTTTAGTTAATTTATATTTGCTCTTAATTTGGTTAATTAAAATAAATCTAATGTGGGTTTACTAATGTATATAATAGGCGAATATAATAAGAATGCCGAGGCAACTAGAATTGTTTCAACAATACCAGCAGCGGGTGAGTACTCTAATAGGAGCAGAACAAACTCAGAGGCTAGTGAATAATGCACTTATCCTCATCACTCTTGGTGGCAATGACTATGTCAACAACTACTTCCTCACACCAATTTCTGCCAGACGTATTCAATACAACATTCAAGATTACTCTCGTTACCTTGTCACTGAGTACCGCAAGATCTTGAAGGTAATGAATTAATTACTACTCCCTCTGTTTCAATTTATGTGAACCTATTTCCTTTTTGGTCCGTGCCAAAAAGAATGACCCTTTTACTTATTTGGAAACAATTTACCTTTATGCAATGATTTATAGTCACACAAAATATATGTGCCTCATTTTACACCACAAGTTCAAAAGTCTTCTCTCTTTTCTTAAACTTCGTGCCCAATCAAATGGGTTCACATAAATTGAAACCGAGGGAATACTTAATAAGACAAGAACCAGCGCATGGGCGTCTTTTGACAATATTTAATTGTTTTCGCAAGTTTAAGTCTATCTTGACTACCTTCCATTTCAGCGTTTTACCAAGGATCTGTCTTTTACTCTTTTGTAACGTAAAAGATCGAGTAATGAACTATAGTTCTTTCATCATTTTAATTTTTTAAACCTAAAATATCAGAGTTCAAATTATACACACTAGCAGTATCGAGAATTTTTACACTACTAGTGTAATTTAACATGCTATAGTTGGTTACTCTCTATTTTCCATGTTATCAGATTATGTTTGTTATAACCAGTTACGTACCTGGCTATTATTGCATATGAGTTTAAATAATATACACCATCACTGTAAAGAATTTTTACAATATCATGTCACTTTATGCTGTAGCAGGTAACTACTCGTCTTATTTTAAGATTAAAAATTTGACACCTTAATAGATTTCATTTGAATAACATGATTGTATGGGGTCAAATTTGACCCTATACGCCTCTACGCCAAAGGGTATGCCCAGTAAGCGTATTTCTGCTACAATAAGGGCGCGGCTCGGACGTGAGGATTAAGGCGATGCTATTTAGAACTGGGCGTCCTCGCTAGGAGGACGTCAACCAAGTTCGATTCTTTTATTATTATTATAAGGAAGGCCCCTCCTTATATAAAGGGGACCTTCCCATTGTAAAAATCATCAATATTATTATTGAATAATATAACTCTCCCGTTCTCTCTTATTCTCTCTCTATCTCTTACTTCTGACGAACAATTTTTCTTGAGTTCAGAATATCATTTTAAGTATTAGATCTACAGCATAGTTATCATTCTTACATCTCTAGGCCTATTATATTTGATTACGATTTACCCTCCCATATTTTTGATTGTTTTCTAGCTTACAAAGTATACTTTTAACTTTTGAGCCAAACAATGATAGTATAAAAAAATCCTTTACCTTGACGGTATGTATAACTTATACACTCATAGCGGATGACCTAACTTGATGGTAAACTTAAACTCAAAATATCCACCATTAGATGCTAAGCATTAGTCATTTTGAACTCGTTCTCTAAGCCAAAAAGGGGAGAGGTAAATGGGCTTTTTTTCTTCTTCTTTATAATGAAGTAGAAATTGTTGAGCAACTAGGACCATTCAATAATTATGCATGTGCAGAGACTACATGATCTGGGAGGTCGAAGAGTGCTAGTGACAGGCACTGGACCATTGGGTTGTGTCCCAGCAGAGCTAGCAACGAGGAGCTCAAATGGGGAATGTGCAAAGGAACCTCAGCAAGCTGCAGCAGCTTTCAACCCACTCCTTGTCCAAATGATTAAACGTCTCAATCAAGAACTTGGCTCTGATATCTTTGTTGCTGTTAATGCCATGGAAATGCAGAACGACTTCATCAACAATCCCAAAGCCTTCGGTATGCTTTTTATGTTGTTTTTTTTCTGCAAGTGTAAAATATTTAAACAATAAAGTCAAATATTGGTAACGAGATAAAAATAGTAAGTAATGTGTTACAAGAGGTTAAACCTAAAGATGTGAAAAAATTATATTGTTAGTGTATAGGAGTATAACTTAAATCCTTAACCTTGTATATATTGGTAATGCAAAGAAGTTACACTATCAATGCATTATAAACATTTTTTAAGAGGTAATCTGGCTTATATTTTAGGTTAAAATTTTCAATATGATTAACTGTAAGTATTTTTTAGGTAACTTGATAGTGCAAAAACAAATTTACACTATCAATATATAGAAGTTAAATGATTTTTAACAGTTATCCTTCATGTAAATCAAAACATATTACGATATCTTTTAAGCAAATTTAAATTGACTAATGAACAAAGTTTATATGGATAAATCATATATATGTTGAACAGGTTTTGTTACATCAAAGATAGCATGTTGTGGACAAGGTCCTTACAATGGAATTGGACTATGCACAGCTGCATCAAATCTATGCCCCAACAGAGAAGAATATGCGTTTTGGGATCCTTTCCATCCATCAGAAAAGGCGAATAAGATCATTGTTAAATCAATTTATTCTGGTTCTGACAAGTACATCACACCTATGAATTTAAGCACCATTATGGCCATCGATTCTGTGTAGTATGTACTACTTTAATGTTTGATAACAATGAAACAATATGTATTATGCAATGTTCTAGGTTGTCTTACATGTTACCGTTAATGTGTTTACTGTGTACTCTATACGGGCTCTGTTAGTAAACTGTATTTGTAAAATAATTCTGGAGAAAATAAAATAACATAATCAGAAATATAATCAAAACAAAAGTTAATCCGAGCCCACTAAATTCGCAGAGTTTCTTTAAAGAATTTAATCACCTCCTAGTACCCAAGGTTATGGATTATTTCCTTCCAGAATAGAACGAATTACACGGTGTAGTGGTACTTCAAACCCCAGAGTTCCAGCGAACACAAAGTTCGGTAGCAAATCACACTTACTGTTGCTTTCTTTAAAGTTAAAACAATGCAGAAGGAGGAAAAACTCAGAAATTCGTATGGAAAATCTGAGAAAATGGACTTGTATTTATAGCCAATGTTGGGCTGAAACCTAAAGAGGTGCAACTCTTCAGAATGGCTGTTTTGCAGAACGGCCATAGCATAAATGCCATAATATAAATGACTATTTACTCAATAATAAAGAGAAAATAAATAAAGAAAATTGAAGAGCGTAATAAATTTTCTGTTACCAAAACATTTTAATATTAATATTCTTGGATTTAATATTAATATTTTGTTATTAAAACAGAAATTTAATAGCATTTCTGTTAATATTTATTATTAATAAACAAATTTGGTCCAAAAAATTAATCGATCATTTGACCAATCCAAATCCGAATTCTGAATCTGAATCTGAATCTGAAGCCGAATCTGAAGCCGAAGCCGAGCCGAGCGAGCGACGATGACGACGGCGCGAAGCTTGCCTTCTTCTCAACTCTTTAAGAGCTAGAAGAAGAGAAATTGCTTATATACCCATTAAACACCTCTTCCTCTTCCTCTTCCTCTTCCTCTTCCTCTTCCTCTTCCTCTTCCAACATGGGACAATGTTCTTCATCAAGGATGGAATCTCAAATGAAACTCAAATATTTTATTTTTCCTCCATTTTCTATTCACCCTCTTTTAAGAATTAATATACTTAATATACGTAAAAACCCAACAATCTACACATGAATAGGGAATGGCTATATATGAAAATATGTATGAAAAACTATGTGATTCACAAGCAAGGAATAATTGCATCTGGATAATTAGGTTTCCCTTTGAATTTACCGTAGTGAACTTATGTCGGATATACTCGATCAATAGGTAGATTTGACATCTTTGAACCGTCGAACTTTGGTGTATACCTAGAAAATCATAAGTAAGACAACCAACCCTTAACCGTCTTTGGTTCTCATTGTTGTCTTCGTTTCAGCCATGAACACCGCCTGGTTTCATAAGTGCTAAGAGAACTGGCCTTGTAAAATTCTCCTTGAAATGGCTAACACTTCACACTTACATAGGTGATTCCTAAACGTGTCATCCCGTAGATACACTATTTGATATACCCCGTATAAAATTTAGAAATCATTAAAAAGCCTTAATAATTTATCTTTGGTACTGAACATTGTCTCATCACGAGAATGGGCCAAAATTTTAGTTGACAATGTTGAACCATCATTAATGATTTTGTTTGATCTCCTTGAACCAAGATCTTGGGATCTCCAGTCTTCTAGGTAGAGTTACCACCACAATGACTTGTTCTCGGCCATAGTCTCATTCCCCTTGATGATTTCTCAACTACCTCTCTAGTTAGGCCTTTTGCAAGTGGATCCGACACATTATCACTTGACTTTCAATCGTGATAATTCCTATAGAAAGTAATTGCCTAACAGTTTTATGTCTTCGTCGTATATGACGAGATTTACCGTTATACATAATGCTCCCATTCCTTCCAATTGCCGCTTGACTATCACAATATATGCATATTGGTGCCAATGGTTTGGGCCAAAATAGAATGTCTTCCAAAAAATTTCGGAGCCATTCAGCTTCTTCACCTGCTTTATCTAAGGCTATGAACTCAGCCTCCATTGTAGAGCGGGCGATACAAGTTTGTTTGGACGACTTCCAAGATATTGCTCCTCCACTTAGAATCAGTTGAATCGGTGATCCAATTTGCATCACAGTATCCCTCAATCACCGTATGATATTTACTGTGTTTCAAAGCAAAGTCCTAGGTATGTTCTAAATATCCCAAAACTCGTTTCATTGCCATCCAATAAGATTGACCTGGATTGCTCGTGTATCGTCTCAATTTACTTATAGCAGAAGCTATATCTAGTTGTATACAATTCATGGTATACATTAAGCATCCCAGCACATGAGCATAATCCAATTGTGAAATGCTTTGGCCTTTGCAACTTTAAAACCTAAGTGCTTGAATTTTTCAAGTACTGTCTTAATATAATGAGATTGTGACAATGCCAGACTTTGAAGAGTCTTATGGATCTTAATTCCCAGAATTAAATCAGCAACTCCCAAGTCCTTCAAGTCAAACTTGCCAGTCAGCATACGCTTAGTCGCATTTATGTTGGTAATATCATTACTCATTATCAGCATATCATCCACATATAAGAAAAAAATGACTGTAATTCGTGACATTTTTAATGTACACACATTTATCACATTCATTTATCTTTAAACCATTTGATAACATTGTTTGGTCAAATTTTGCATGCCATTGTTTGGGTGTTTGTTTTAGTCCATAAAGAAAATTAACAAGTCTACATACCTTCTTTTCTTTACCTGGAACCACAAACCCTTCAGGTTGTGCCATGTAGATTTCTTCCTCCAACTCTTCATTTAAGAAGGTCATCTTAACATCCATTTGATGAATTTCATATGGACGTAATTCTTATAACTGGAGAGTATGTATCAAAATAGTCAAGGACCTTCTTATTGTCTATACCCTTTGACCACAAGTCTTGCCTTATATTTGTCAATAGTGTCATCATCTTTCATTTTTCTCTTAAAGATCCATTTAGAGTCTAACAGTTTATTTCCAAAAGCAAGATCAACCAATTCCCATATATGGTTGTTCAATATAGATTCTATTTCACTATTGACTGCGTCTTTCCAAATTTATAATTTCGAAGAAGACATGGCTTCTTTAAATGTTTAAGGCTCATTCTCCAATAAGAAAGTCACAAAATCTGGTCCAAATGAAGTAGACGTTCTATGACGTTTACTACGTCTTGGATCCTCCTGATTAAATGTACTTTCTTTTGTTTCTTCTTGAGGTCGTTTAGATCCTTCACCAATCGACTCACATTCTGTTTTACACGGATATATATTTTCAAAGAACTTAGAATATGAACCAGAAATTGATATGCTTTACTATTGGTCGCATTTCTTATGAAAACACAATCAATGGTTTTTGGTTTTATTTTCACCCTTTTGGGTTTAGGAACTTGCACTTTTTCCAAACACCCCCACACTTTAAAATAATTCAAGTTGGGCTTCCTTTCTTTCCATTTTTCATATGAAATGGATTGTGTTTTGCTATGGAATACTCGATTTAGTTTTCGGTTAGCCGTAAGATCGGCTTCCCTCCAAAAGTTCAGCGGCAAACTAGAGCTAATTAACAATGCGTTCATCATCTCCTTTAATGAAAGATTCTTTCTTTCCGCAATCCCATTGGATTGGGTCGTGTAAGGGGCCGTTGTATGATGAATAATTCCATATTCTAAACATGTTTCTTCAAAAGGAGTATTATATTCACCACCCACATCACTCCTTATCATTTAGATATTCTTGTTAAGATGCATTTCAACTTCATCTATGTATTGCTTAAATGCGTCTATTGCTTCATCTTTACTTTTAAGTAAACATAGCAATATCGAGTACTATCGTCAATAAAAGTTATGAAATACTTCTTTCCACACCCAAGGTTATGGATTATTTCCTCCTATGATAGAACGAATTACATACTGGTGTAGTGGTATTTCAAACCAGTATTTTAGCGAACACAAGGTTCGGTAGCAAATCACACTTACTGTTTCTTTCTTTGAAGTTAAAACAAAATAGAAGAAGAAGGAGAAACTCATAAATTCGTATGAAAAATCTAAGAGAATGGACTTGTATTTATAGCCAATGTTGGGCTGAAACTTGAAGAGGTGCAACTCTTCAGAAAGGTTGTTTATGCAAAACGGCCATAGCATAAATGCCATAACATAAATGGCTATTTACTCAACATTAAAGAGGAAAAATTGAAGAGGGTAGTTAATTTTCTGTTACCAAAATAAATTAAAAAATGCAAATGGTTGGATTTCAATATTAATATTCTTGGATTTAATGTTAATATTTGTTTTTAAAACGGATATTTAATAACATTTTTGTTAATATTTACTATTAACAAATAAATTTGGTCCAAAAAATTAATCAATCAATCGATTATTTGACCAAATCCGAATTCGAAGTCAAAGCCGAGCCGAGCGAGCAACGACGACGACGGTGCGAGGCTTGCTTTCTTCTCAACTCTTTAAGATCTAGAAGAAGAGCAATTGCTTATATACCCATTAAACACCTCTTCCTCTTCCAATATGAGACAATGTTCCTTTATCAAGGGAATATCAAATGAAACTCAAATATTTTATTTTCCCTCCATTTCCCATTCACCTTCTTTTAATCATTAATATACTTAAAACCCCAATAGGCTAAAAGTGCTAGTTCGACACTCTTCCAGCTTTAATTCTGCAACTTTTTTAAATATCTAAGCTGAGTGAGAAAAGGATACGGCAAGTGTATTTTGTAACACTAACATATATAGCAGATTTACTTGGTTTTGTTCAACATTTTTTTCTTCTTCAAGTGCATAACTGCTAAAATATTTAGTGATATCACTAAGAAGCGTATTGGGATAGTGTTAAGTAGGTTGTTAGAGTTATTTATTTAACCAGTTGTCCAATCATGTTGTGACAACTACAAGTTAAGAAAGTTGTAGTCACTTAGTTGTGTATATATCAGAGTATGTACTCCTCTTGTTGGTTATCTGAAAATCAATGGAACAGTAGAATTCTGTTTCCTTCTTCCTTCTTCCTTAAGCTTCTCTACAACTATGGTGATTTCAATTTCTTAACATGGTATCACAGCCAGCATAATCGATTCAAGTGTCGTTCTTGCAACTATCAAGCTCAATTGAACCACTTCTTAGTTAATATAACTCAACTCTTCTTTCATTTCTGATCGCTATCAATTCATTTGAGTTGGGGTTTGAATTGTCTTAGAATAGCATAATCTCTATTCCTAGTTAATCAATTCACTAAGTTTTATTTGATCATCAGTAGCGATTGAGGAAAACAACTCACCTAGGGGTTCAGACACAACTAATTTGAACACTAGATTTCTAGAGGGGTTCACTGCTTCTGTAGTCATCAATCAACATCACCCATTGTTTCTTCAACCATGTGATACTCCAGGTAATTCTCTTATCTCAATTAAGCTAACTAGACATGAAAATTATGCCCTATGGAGTAGTTCTATGCGAGTCAGTCTACATAGAAAGAGCAAGTTAGGGTTTTGATGGTAGATACACTGAGGATAAATTTCCCCTTTCTTTACATGAATTGTGGGGGAAATGTAATACCATATTCTTGTCAAGGATCGTGAACTTAGTTGGTAATGAGTTACTAAGTGGAATGGTGCATGCATCGAGTGCACATAAGGAGTGGGTTGATCCTAGAGAAAGTTTTGACAAAGTAAATGGATTTAGAATTCTATTTCTGCACAGAAAAATTGCTACTTCGATCTCAGGGCATTGTCACCAGTGTTAGTGTATTTCTCAAAGCTGAAGGAGCTTTGGGTAGAGTTTGATGCACTCATGCCTTGTCCTGGTTATGGCTGTGAGGAGTCGAAGAGATATGCAAAACGTTTTGGCAATCACAGGTTATTGTAATTTTTGATGGGCTTGAATGAGACTTATTCTCAATCTAGCAACCAGATTATGATGATGAGTTCTACTCCAACTATAAACAAAGCTTACTCTATGATAATAGCAGAAGAGAGTAGAAGATCTGTGGTCAACTTTTCTCAAATTTCTGCAGTAAATGAGGGAATAGCTATGTTCAGTGGAAAAGGAACTCCTCAGTCTTCCACTAGCTATAAGCCTAAGAAGAATAATCTGTTTGGTGACTATTGCAATTACAAGGGTCACACAAGGGATACTTGCTAAAAGCTTCAAGGCTATCCTGCAGATTTTAAACCAAAAAGGAAGTCTGGACCTAATAATGTTTCTTAATATACAAGGGAACAAACTAGTATTAGTTTTAGTAATGGAGGCTTTGAGGCTGCAGCTAATTGCAGGACATTCTCAGAAGAGTAACCTTACTTCAACTAGTCAAGGTGGTCAAGAAGTAATTGTAGGAGTACCTCAGCTTACAGTTGATTAGTACAATCAGATATTGCATCTGTTAGGCAAGTCTAGTGCCGCTTCTACAAGCCAAGGTGATCAACCAAGTAATGCTATGTATGCAGGATTATCTCACCCTTTATAGTTACTGAAGCTGAGGTTAGGTGAATAGTTGATACATGTGCTTGTAATCACATGGTAAAGAGTCTTAAAGTTCTAAAAAATCTAAGACAGTCGATGAATCCAGTATTGAAAAAGTACATCTACCTACAGGAAGAATAGCAAGTGTAAGGCATATAGGATCTATAAGTGTGCTACAAGGCCAAAAAATTACCAATGTGTTACACATACCAAACTTCAAATATAACCTCTTGTATGTTTCAAAATTAACAAAGGAGCTTAGGTGCTTAGCTTTTTGCTATCCTGACTTCTGCCTTTTCCAGGATATCTTCAATGGGAAAGTGAGGGGGATTTGGTAGAGAGGATGAAGCCCTCTATATCTACATATCAGGTAAAAAAGACCAAGCAAGTGGAGGAGAAAATAACAAGTCAGATGTTGTAAGATCCTTTGAAAATACAATAAAGGATGATTGATCAAATGTATATCTGTGGCATAGGAGGTTAGGTCATGTGCCAATTGATATTCTAAGAAAGCTAAGTTGTTTTCAATATGTAAAGTGTAATAGTAAGACTAAGCAATGTATTGTATGTCCTCTTACTAAGCAAACAAGACTTCCATTTCCTCTTAGTACTTCTGTTGCTACTGCATGTTTTCATTTGTTTCATGTTGATGTTTGGGGTCCCTATAGGATACCTACTCATGATGGGAAGAAGTGTTTTCTCACACTAGTGGATGACTATTCCAGGTTTACCTGGATTTTTTTGTTGCTCTTTAAAGCTAAAATGATTGTTGTTATTAGACAATCCTTCATTATGATTAAGAATGCCTATTCTTGCACAGTGAAATTTCTAAGAACAGATAATGGTTGTGAGTTTTTTAACTCACCAATAATAGAATTAATACAGTCTCTAGGAATTTTTCAGCAGGGCTCGTGTGTCAATACTTCACAGTAAAATAGAGTAGCTAAGAGTTGCCAGGCACTGAGGTTTCAAGCAGGTGTTCCACTAAGGTTCTGGGGGTAATGTGTATAAACTATAGTCTAAATCATTAACAGATTGCCAACACAAATGTTACAAGGAAAGAATCCCTTTGGACTGCTATATGTTCACTCTCCTTCCCTAGACCACATGAGGATCTTTGGTTGTCTAGGTTATATGACCGATGTAAAAGGCCTCACCAGCTGTTTTTCTTGGTCACTCTATGACTCAAAAGGGATACACGATGTACAACATCCATATCAAGGAGTTCTTAGTAAGTAGAGATGTTTTGTTTGTCACACCTCCTTTTTCTTACTACAACCCATAAAGGGTATAATAAAGGAAGTTATTTCCAACTTGAAGTAACAATCGAAACGAGATTATTTAATTAAAATCAGAATCGCCACTTGGGAGATTTATGGTGTCCCAAGTCACCGGTGTGAATCCCAAATCGACGAAAAGAATGACTCTATTATACAGTCTGCGAACCAGAAATCTGGGTAAGGAATTCTGTTAACCCAGAAAAAGGTAGTAGGCACTCCCGAGTTCCGTGGTTCAAGCACGGTCGCTTTGATCCTACTTGGCTTATTAAATTATTTAATTACTGATTTTAAACCTATGTGCATTTGTTTCTTTCACCGCTTTTAATTAGAAAATTATCTTGAGACGGGTTACGCGTACGTATACCCGCCAGTTTGGCACGTCAAAAATCATGTCACACGAACGTGTCCACAATTAATAACGCTTTAATTATTATTAAGAAATTTTGGGCTAAAGTTACGCGAACGCATACTCCGGTTTTATTTTTAGAAGTGTAGTTGTGTTATGCGAACGTATACGCAACCATACTTGGTATTTTAAATTGCCCTAAAGGATATTCTACAAAATATTCAGTTATTAATTTTATGTCTAGCCTACGAAATTACTAGAAGGTCATATGTGATTTTAATGAACTTGCGCTAACTAAAATAATTAAAAAGCTAATAACCTATTTTATTATTAAGAAAAGATTGAGCGAAGTTGAGCGAAAACACATAGTCCGAATTAATTTTAGGATTATGGTCATGTTACGCGAATGTATACGTAACCACAATCGTATTTTAAATGGTCCTAAGAATTTGCTACGAATATTGATCATTTTAAATATCTAAATTCAAATTCATTGTTTATTCAAAGCTGCCAGGCCTATTTATGAAGCCCAACTCATCAAGGTCCCCATTCAGAGGTAGAAGAGGCGTGCCTCTCTTCAAAACAAGGTGGCCTGATACTTAGGCCCAAATGAATTCGCCTGCTGTTATTTATTCACAAATGCTGAGGGCCTAGTATTATAACACTGGGCTCCAGGTGAGCCCAGTATCCGAATCTCCGAGAAATCACAAAAGGGTTGCTCCTGGGCTAACACTTCTAAAGTCCAAACATGCTAAAAGATCAAATCCTCACACATCAGTTCTAATCCCAAAATTATAAGTCCCATTTAATTCAATCCAACCTTCAATTTATCAAAGCCGATCCAGTTTACAATTTAGAGCAAATTTTTAAACCAATTGGGCCAGAGGCCTAAGACTCACGAGACAGCCTCAAACCCAAACTCGTCTCTTAATTACTGGCACAAGAGTGGACATATCCCTGCGAACCCATTACCAAAACCATTCATCAAATTAACCTGTAACTACTGACCCTTAAACGAACTGGAATTTGACTGTAAGCTATTAAAAAATTAACCAATTTACAAGAGTAAACATCCTGCTCATATGCTACCCCTTTATGTTATGATTTAACACAACATCCTATTGAACATTCACATATCAAATTAAATATTATACGAATCACATTTTTTCTCTTGATTCTAAACATGATGATTATTGCATGCTCAAAATAGGGACTACAGTTTTTTAGCAATCAAACAAAGCGGAACCCTGATAACCAAACTGACAACCTGCTAAATTCAGTATGATAGAAAGCATTAAGATTTTTGAAAAGCAATTTCGAAACCTTAAAGACACTACAAATTACCTAACAATTACTCAAACAGTATAATCTGAAGATTCAAGTTCTTGTATGAACCTCACATTAACATGACTAAACATGACTACTTTTACTATATGCTTGAGTCAAAAATAATTAAACATGAATATCACTGAAAGAAAAGAGTTGTATGTCAACATTCCGACACTTCTTTCTTTCCCATCTTCATATTGAAATTTACATCATATAGGATCAGAAGTTGTACCTAGATTACAACACAAAAACAGCAATAAGAGGGTCAGTCACAGGTTTAGCCACAGCAACAATGATCAACCCAGGAAAAGTGACCAAAGAAGAGTGATTTCAAAGCAATTGCAAGCCAGCAAAACTTTTAAACTGTCTGATTAAGCTTGTTTTAGAACCTCAATTGCTAAAAATTAGAATTAATAGAACAGTGATCTTGCTTTTGACTCCCAGGAGCTTTTATCTATTTAGCTCACCTAATCCTTTATGAAACAGTAATTCCTATCTCTTTTTTGAACTTTTTGGACTTTTAAACTTCCTGAAATAGCAGATTTGTTTCTGGAGTTTCTAGCTCTCAAACCCCTTGCCCTCTAAGGCAAGAAATGGTGCCTTTATAGGCAAACAATTAGGGCAGCCCTGCAGGTTTTATTTTTGCATTTTACTCCCTTTTTAACTCTTGTTTTTAGCTTAGAAGTCTCTTATTTACTGACTTGCTGCCCAAGTTACACCACTATGATTCTAAAATACCAATTATAACCCCTTCTAGGTGCTTCTAGTGGATTCTAATTTCTGTTACCCAAGATTCCCTGGTTCTAAAATACCAATATTACCCTTTGAACCTTCACTATTTACCCTCGCAATTCCCTGATTTTACCTAGGGAAATCATATGGGTCAAGGCTGACCCAACATTTACCTTCTCACCCTGGGCTATCCAAAATTGGATCAGCACCCCTTTTTTGGACTTCTGACTTCAAAGCCCAAATAAAATGAAAAATTATACTTGGGACGAGCTAACGAGACAATCAAGAGTCTCTTCAGAAGTGACAAAAAAAACGAAAAGGAACAAAAAACATGCTTAATAACCAGACCACACAAATCAACAATGAAACTAAAACAGACTCAACACAATGCGAACCTTAATTATGACCCAATTCTAATATGAGGACAAAGTGACTTACCGCTGAAAAGAGAGGGAGAAGGGATGCATCAGAATGAGAGGATTACCTAATCGATGACCAAACATGCACCATTCTCTAGCAAACTTTGATTTAAACTAAAATTAGTATTATCCCCATGCTCCCTTGAGAACAAATAAAAAATACTAGCTTCCGTTAAATCATTTTCTTTTTGGAAACAACAGAATTCTCTCTTCTTTTTTATTTCCCAAACCTGGCCGATTTCGGTGGGTTTTTTGGGAGATAAATGGTGGATTTGGAACGGTGGTGTAGTGGTGGTCATGTGGTCACGTTTTGCTGGAGTTTGGAAGTCAACCGCCGGCCGGTGGAGGCTCAGGGGCTGTGAGGCAGCGGGTTCTAGGGTTGGGATCTTGAGAGAGATGCAGGAGAATCTGAGGTTATTTGGAATAGGTTTTGGACAATTATAAGCACAATGGGGGAAGTGACTAGGTCCGTCGGATAAGTTGAATTGAAGGGTGCGGATTAATTCCTGACCCCGAACTCAAAATGACTTCGTCACTTTTTAGTCCTAGGCTGGACCGGGTTGAGACGTGATTTGGGCCTGTTTTGAGGTGGCTTTTCCGGGCAAAATCGATTGGGCCTGTGGAGATTTGAACTGAACAACCCAAAACGGATTTTCCTTTTTTATTTTCAATTCTTTTATCCTAATTTCTTTTACTTTAAAACTAAAAATAGCTCTAAATTAATTCCTAAATCCAATTAACTAAATAACACTGATTAAACCTATATGATAATTAACACAAAACTAATCTAAAAAAACACTACTCAAGATCAAAGTCAAAAGTAAAAAAAATGCAAACTAAACTATTTTTTTGTGATTTTTCTATTTTATAAAATAACTAATTTTCTTAATTAATCCTAAAATGCAAAGTTAAATCCTAAATGCAAATGCAATATATTTTTATTTTTTTTTTGTATTTTATGAATTAAAATGCACAAATAAATGCAAGCAATTAACAGAAAATGCCACGAAAAATCCACAAAATTAAAAATAATAAAAAGAAATTATTTTATTTGAAATTATGGGAGTGCTTCATATAGGGAAAAAATCATGTGCTCACACTGTTCAAAGAAAATATATTCCCTTTCCAACATCCAGCTCATTTACCTTCCTTGTTTTCTGCAAGTGACATACCTCAAGTATCACTGCCTACTGATACCCCTATATCTCATCTTATACCTTCTTACATATACTCAGCTTCTCCTACATCATCTCTTACTCCTGCTTCACCAACTCATCATAGTTTAGACCAATCCACTCAAGCAGCTACTAAGGTTGAGCCATATCATTAGCTGAATCTACTCATGATCAGTCTACTCATCAGACCTTTATAAGTAATAACCATTTGGTAGAAAATTCACCTCCTAGAAGATCTAGGAGAACTAGTAAACCTGTTATCTGGTTAAAAGATTATATCACCAATCCTCAAGGCAAAGCTAACTGTTTTTATCCTCTTTCAGCACATGTTAGCTATAAGAATGTGTCTAACTCTTATGCCAAAGCTCTATCTTCTTATTCTACAGTTGTGGAGCCACGGTCCTATACTGAAGCTGTCAAGGATCCCAAATGGATATGCAGCTATGAAAGCTGAAATCTCAGCTTTAGAGGATAATTATACCTGGTCTATAGTGGAGTTTCCTGCTGTAAGGTTCCCATTGGATGCAAATGGGTGTTCAAAGTAAAGTATATAACTTCATGTGAGATTGAAAGATACAAAGCTAGGTTGGTAATTAAAGGCTACAATCAAAAGGAAGGGCTTGATTACACAGAAACCTTCTCACTTGTAGCCAAAATGGTGACTGTAAGGTCAGTAATTACAGTTGCAGCAGTCAAGCATTAGCCTCTTTTCCAAATGGATGTCCACAATGCATTCTTGTATAGGGAGCTTCTAGAGGAGGTGTACATGGATGTGCCTCAAGGGTTTGCAAGCCAGGAAGGGTCTTACAAGTTTTGCATGGCCTAAAGCAGGCACCCAGGCAATGAAACAATAAGTTGACTAATTCCCTGGTTCAGTTGGGCTTCACTCAAAGTTATTTTAACTACTCCCTATTTACAAAGAATGTCAAAGCTGAGCTTGTTGTTGTGTTAGTCTATGTAGATGATTTGATAATTAGTGGGAACAGCCTAGATCTAATTACTCAAACTACACTACAAGAAATTTGATTTTGAACAACCATTCTTAACGAAGGGACATAAAACCGGTCGTTATAAGTGTATTTATAGCAATAAAGTTTTTTTAGATCGTTAAAACTAATTTTTAGCTCAATATTAACGAGGGGATAATATTTGGCCGTTAAAATATAACACATCCGGTCATTAATAATTATTAATTAATGAAATATTGGCGCTAACTTTTCCCACTTTTTTTCCCCAAATTGCCAGATCTCCCACCCCCACACCCCCAGTTCGCCAAATCTTCCCCCCTCCCCACCCAAAAAAAGAAAAAACCCTAAGCCCCCAGAGTGACCGCAGAATCACTGTGAAGGAAAGCTGGCGCAGACCCAAAGGTATTGATTCTAGAGTGAGGAGAAAGTTCAAGGGATGTGTCTTGATGCCCAATATCGGGTACGGGTCTGACAAGAAAACCCGTCACTATCTTTCCAATGGTTTCAAGAAGTTTGTCTTGCATAATGCAAGTGAGCTTGAGGTCTTAATGATGCATAACAGAACTTACTGTGCGGAGATTGCACACAATATTTCCACAAGGAAGAGGAAGAGATTGTTGAGCGAGCTGCCAAGCTTGACGTTGTCATAACAAACAAGCTTGATAGGTTGCGCAGCCAGGAGGATGAATAAGCATTTTGGATTTAGATGATATCTCTTTATTGTTAGTGTTTGCACTTGTTCCTTGTGTTTGTTTGATTAACATTCTATTTTTCCCGGAGTGGATTTTGACTTATCCTATTGCTATCAAATGCTTAAATTTGCAGATTAAAAAAAAACTTCTCTAACAGTTTGGTAAAACTCTATTTTGAACGAAAATTAGCAGAGAATTGTGCTACAACAAATTCATATAATCAGAGGCGAATTAGCGAAAGAAGTTGCTCACCTCCATTGACAATAGCTGCTCATGTTTGAGGTTCTTCTCATCTGGGTAAGGTTCAAAATTTTACACTTTCTATGTGAATTGAGTAATAATTATCCTGTCTGCTTTTTAATTGCTTATTTCAATCTGATCTATTATTGATTTTCAATCTTGGCCTCTCATCCCTTTTATATACGATGTCCTGCTTGAATGGAATTTTTTTTTGTAAAACTTGTTTCTTATTTTAAACTATACAAATTTGATTAGAGGTATGGGGTATGAGAATTGACTAAGTTATTTGGTAGTATGTCTCTGTTTTCAATCTCAATTGTAGTGCAAAAGATCAATATGAAAGAATGAGCACGGTATGTTAGATATGTTGCACTTACTGGAGAGTGGCTTGTCCAGTTTTTGAACTTGTATCACAAAGTACTTGCTGCACATTCTTTCCCTACTCATTCATCACATGATCATGCTCATTGAGCAATGCATCAAACGAGTTAGAAAACTCGATATTATACTTGGAAATTGGATTTTTTATCAACTCTATTAGCTCTCTATATTGTAATTCCAGAAATAGATGCATTTGTAAAGAAAATTAGACAATGTGAGTGAGTTTATTTTTTACAGTAATTTTTTCTTTGTGCTGGATCACATGGACTGTCCTGGATATAGAGTATGGAGTTTATTTCTGGCAGAACTTCTTAAGTGACACCGAGCACAGACTTCTTGAAGAATTATTTTTTCAAATTTTGTCATGCTAACTAAGCTAGTAGCATCTTCACCAACTCGTATGAAGCAGTATCTAATCTTAGTTTCTTTTGATTTGGTGCTATAGGTTGAATATTCTTCCCACAAAATTTGTAGTAAAGCCTCAAATCATAGTTTCACACCTGTCTCCTCCATTCCAAAGTCCATTGAAATTAAAGAAAAAATGTTTCAGCCACTAATAATAATAGTCCAAGATCAAACTTCAAGAAGATTTCAAGATTTGGGGATTGGTCATTTGCACAGAGGACCATTTCTCTAAACAAAGCTGCAGATCTCTCTCTAGGGTGCTTAATTTAATTGTTTGTGTTTTGTGTAACTATAATATAACCACTCATGTTTAACTACTATATTTTGGTTTTATTGCATCTAGATATATTTCCTATCTGGATATTACTATGTTGTAATTTTACATCAATTTTCTACAATCTACTTAAACAACTTCACTCCACAGGATGCTTGGAGGACAACACTTCTTCTAAGAGTGAAGGAAACATTGAAGGCTAAGGAGCTCGAGGAAGATGATCTTACTTAATTTATTCCCCTTTGACCTATTGTAAACCACTAGTACATCCTTTATGTGATTTTATTTGCACAGCTTTCACAAATATGATACTTTAATGCTTTGTATTAACAAGATATCAAGCATTTGGTTTATTTTCTAATGTTGTTGAGCATGTATGAAAGTATATAAATAGTTATTACTATTCATGTAATTTAAATTTTTATTATATTTATTATATTTTTATATTAGCGAAGAAAAATATGGTAATTAAAACTCTTTAAGGACAGGTTTCTCAATAGATAAATGACTATTAACGAAGAGAATTTTGGTTGTTAAAAGTAACTATACAATTAACGAGGGAAATGTCGGTCGCTAAAAGCACTTGAATTGACTTAATACATTGTTATCGTTAAAGACTTTTAACGACCGGATAACAAATTAGCGAGGAAAAAATTATGTCGCTAAAAAGCATGTTTAACGACAGAAAATTATGATGTCGCTAAAGATCCTTTAACGACCGGATTGTAAACCGGTCATTAACTTTTAACATCGGGACTTTTAACAACCAGTGACGATCGGATTTTTTTCGGTCGCTAATAACTTATAACGACAGGAATTGGACTTTCAACGACCATATTCCCCCTCGCTAAAGCCCCATTTTCTTGTAGTAATAGAAATGATCTGAAATTTAGGTTCAAAATGAAGGACTAGGAGAACTTAAGTTCTTTCTACGAATAGAAATTGCAAGATCCAGAAGTGGGATTGTTATAAGTCAAAGAAAATATTGCTCTGGAGCTGATACTTGAAATGGGACTTGCAGGTGCTAAACCTGTTGGAATACCTCTAGAGACAAACTTGAAGCTTACCTCTGTTGATTATGATACTATTGTAGTTCACCCGAGTGTGTGAAGACAAGTTGTTTGATGATATAGGTGCATATCAAAGACTGGTAGGGAGGCTATTATACCTTACAATGACCAGAGTGGATATAGCATTTGTAGTACAAGTATTAAGTCAATTTATGCAAGCCTAAGCAGTCTTATTGGGAAGTTGCTTTAAGGGTTATGAAATATGTCAAAAATTCTTTAGGTCTTGGTCTACTGATCCTTTAGAATGATCAGATTAGCTTGAAGCCTATTGTGACTCAGACTGGGGATGGTGCTTACAGACCAGGAAATCGATAACAGGCTACTTAGTTAAGTTTGGTAATGCCTTGATCTCGTGAAAATCTAAGAAACAAGAAACAGTTATAAGGAGTTCTAGTGAAGATTTCAAAAGTATGGCTTCTACAGTTGATGAGATAACTTGGCTCACATGACTAGGAATGGCAGGCGGGGCGGGGCGGGGCGGGTTCTGTCTGGACCCGCGAAATTTAAACACGTCCTGCCC
>MU774751.1:212878-235442 GCA_026770625.1 Nicotiana glauca
CCCGCCCCGCAACCGCACCGCCCCATTGCCATCCCTACACATGACTTTTTGAAGAGTTAGGGGTTGATATGAATCTGACAGTTGATTTTTTTTCTTAACAGCAAAGCTGCAACCCAAATTGCAGCTAATCCAGTCTTTCACGATAGGACCAAACACATAGACATTGATAGCTATTTCATACGAGAAAAAAATCATATAAGGTGTTGTTAAAACTCATCACATTCCTACAAAAGAGCAGCAGGTTGATCTTCTCATCAAGAGCTTAGGAATCTACAAACCGTCAGCTTGAGGGAGGGTGTTAAGTAGGTGGTTAGAGTTAGTTTGTTAGTTAGCCAGCTATCCAATCATGCAGTGACAACTGTAAGTTTAAAAAGTTATAGTCGATTAGTTGTGTATATATCAAAGTATGTACTCCTCTTGTTGGTTATCCGAAAATCTTTAGCAGGAGTAGTTCTAGTTCTTTGAAAGTGCTTTCTCCTTTGTCGCTTCACTGATGAAATAAGCCATAACTATAATTGAAGAGGACTAGTTTTTAAGATATATGACTAATATACTCTTTTCTTGATGCACAACAATGAAGCCACAATGAGCAATTTACAAATTTAGAATGATAGCATTACCATGACAAATTTCAGAAGTATGTCACCTTCCATACATGTCTGACATGTGTCGAGGAGGTTTTGATGACTCTCCATGCATGTCTGACACGTTTCAAACATGTGTGACACATGTCATGTCTTCCGGACATGCATGTGGGACATGTGTCAAGCATGTTGACACGTATCATATCTTTCATTAATTTTGTTATATATTTGTGCGTGCACAGTACCTAATCATGAACTAGACACTTAACTCCTCACCTTTCAAATTGCTTAACTGCCTTATGAAATTGCTCCATAAGTTTAACCAAGGTTTGTGTTTGAGAATGGAGAAACCCCTAATAGGACACTTTTCCCCCTTTTTGGTCCTATGCATCGTGAATTTAGATTGTTTGAGGCACTATATACTGCCTAGGAATGTAAAAACCACTAGTATGGAGTGTTTCTCTCTTTAATAGATCCTAAGCATAGTAAATTTGGATTAAACGAGTCAGATATATCATATTAGATAATTATAGATAGTTGCCCTTTTTGGGTTTGCTTCTGTTATGAGACCTTCTCGATCTTACTTCAATTTATTGTTTGTGACCGGGTTGGGCACTTTCTTTCTTTTTTTCCTTAAAGGAATTCCTCAAGTTAAATTCGGGTCAATTGATTTTTTTGCTCTTTACAAACTTGTTTTTAGTTTTATGATCCTATCTTTTTTTTTATACACAGGAGATTTACTTTTACACATAAAAAATCTGTCTTTTACGCATAAGAGATCTAATAAGGTTATTTTCTTAAATTCATAAAATCAACCATGTACAAATCTTAAACTATATTATTAATTTTAGTGGGGTTTTAAGACAATGAATAGTTTAAGGCTGTAACTAATACTTTAGGAGGGTTTTAAGACAACGAATAGTTTAAGGCTGTAAATAAAACTTTAATATTTTAGCCAAATAAAAAAATTTAGCCTAAATAATTATTTTTAAATTATATATTTTTTATAACTTTTTAGATGCCTTGACCATTTATTTCAATTGTATAAATCTTTATTTTCAGGTCAAATTCAAAAAAAAATATTAACTAAAACTTTATTATTTTTAGCCAAATAAAATTTTTTAGCCTAAATAATTAATTTCAAACTATGTATTTTTTATAACTTTTTAGATGCCTTGACTATTTATTTCAATTGTATAAATATTTATTTTTAGGTAAAATTCAAAATAAGATTAATTAAAACTTTATTATTTTTAGCCAAATAAAAAAATTTAGCCTAAATAACGTAGTTCTATCCAAAGAAGTAACATACTTAAAAAGTAAAACATATTTTATTTTTCAAAAAAATGCCACCTATACAGAAAAAATTCACGTGGCAGGTGAGTGCGCCCACACTCTTTGCCACATCAGCGTCCAGGGGGTAATGGCTCTCAAAAGGTCAAGTTGAGGGTGGTAATTAAGATAACGAATAGTTTAAGGTTCTGACTAATAATTTGTGTCAAGTTTAGGAGGGGTTAAGGTATTTTGCCTAAAAATTTTAAGTCATCTTGTAACTCAAATGCATTGTGCATTTTTATTTTCTGTGGCTTTCAAGTTTAAACCTTGCAGATTGAAGGATTATGCAAACTTATTAACAAGAGTACTCATTTTATACAATTAATCAAATGTATGCATCTGTATGGGGTCAAATTTGGCCCTATACGTCTCTACGTCGAAGGGTACGCCCAGTAAGTATATGTCTCTACGCCGAAGAGTCGGCTTGGACGTAAGGATAAAGGCAACGTCAGTCAGAACTCGGCGTCCTCTCTAGGAGGACATCGACCACTTTTTATATTTTTTAATTATTATTCCAAGGAAGGCCTTTTCCTATATAAAGAGGATCTTCCCATTGTAACAAGGCATCAGTGTTATTCTTGAATAAACAACTCTCTCATTTTCTCCTACTCTCTCTCTATCTCTATCTCTAACGAACATCTTCTCTTGAGTTCATAATATCATCTTACAATATTATATCTACAACAATAACATCATTCTTACATCTCTGGGTCTATTATATTTGATTACGATTTACCCTTTCATATTTTTGATTGTTTTCTAGCTTACAAAGTATATTCTTAACTTTTGAGCCAAACAATTTGGCGCCGTCTGTGGGAATTTCGAGAATCAAAATCATAGTATCCACCTAGAGATTAACCAACTACCATTCTTTACACCACATGAAAACAAACGATGGCCAAAAACAACACTAGATCGAAATCTATAGTGGGTGTCACAGCCAATCTTCTTGGTCCTCTCAACAAGGCCAGTGACGATGTCATCACAAATGCAACCCCCAGCATCACACCAGGTACAGAGATCTCATCTTCCCCATCTGCTGACGATCTTGCACGAAAAGGGAGCTTCCACGTCTGCTGCTAAAGAAGCACCCTCGGTGGTTAAAAAGCTACTGGAAGAGTGGCTAACAAGCACCCTAAGTGGCTTGATTGAGAAATTACCGTAAGGCAATATCAGGCGTGTACCGACATTAAACACCACCGCTGCCATGGGCGAACCTGAGGTTACACAAGTAAATAACCAACCCATCGAGGCATAGATCAGCGATGGTACGCTAACAGCTATCCTAAAGAAGATGGAAGAAAAGGAAAATGAAAACAAGGCACTCCATGACCAAATAAAGGAACACCAGGAGAGGGTCGACAAGATCCCCGGAGCTCCCAAGTTGCTACGAAAACGTGACATGGAAAGGTTCATAGAACAACCATACACTGAAGAAGCTTCCCCTTACTCTATCCCAAAGACCTTCAAGATGCTTCCCTACTTGAGGGTGTACGACAGAACCACCAATCCCGAGGACCCTGATCCACTACGTCACTTTTGTGAAGGGCAACGACCTATCAAAAGAACAGGCACCGTCGGTGCTACTGAAAAAGTTTGGCGAGACATTGACAGGAGGGGCCTTGACATGATACTCTCAGTTACCAGCTAAGGCAATATCAACATTCGAGGAAATGGCGGATAAGTTCGTCACCGCCTATGCGGGTGCGAAGAAAGCGGAAGCAAGGGTCAACGACATCTTCGCCGTCTGTCAAACCACAAGAAAAGGGCTCAGGGACTTCCTAGCCAGGTTTAACAGGGTAAGGATGAGTCTGCCAAATGTATCGGAAGGTATGGCGGTCGTCGCTTTCCAGAACGGGCTAAGCCGGGACGGTTCGAGGGCGACCAAGAAGCTGCTGAGCCACCTCATGAAATATCCCCCTACCACATGGGAGGAAATACACAACGCCTATTGTGCTGAGGTACGAGCGGAGGAGGATGATCTCAATGGACCAACCCAACGGTTAACGGCGACACACTCAGAAACAAGGAGAGATTGACGCAACGAAGGACGGCGAGAACAACTCCCACGCTCCAACAGAGACCGACATCAGCCATACACCAGATCCTCCCATCCGCCACCCAGACATAAGGATGTGTTACACCAACACGTCGCCCCACTCCGAAACGAAAGAGGTACGCCTCCCTTATTATCCGCACATAACTTTTGCGTGTCTCCTTCAGAAATAGTATACGCACTGGAGAAGCTAGGAACCAAGGTGCAGTGGCCGCAGAAGATGAAATCGGACCCTGCCACAAGGAAATCAAACGTCCTATGTGAGTTCCATCAGGAACGGGGACACAAAACCGAAGACTACATAGGCCTACGGCAAGAAGTGGTCAGAATGCTAAACCAGGGATACCTGAGGGAATTACTCAGCGACCAAGGGAAAATCAATTTTGCACGCGGACGGGAACAACCCCGCGGGCTGCCAAAGCCGCCTTCCCCAACACGAACGATAAACATGATCGTCGGAGGCGGCGATGACTCAGTGATCAATCACGTCAAATTCGCCAACACACACAGACTGAAGCAGACCATCGCCCATGAACTGTATGACGACTTCGAAGATAGTATCACCTTCGATAAGTCTGATGCCGACGGTTTGTCTTTCCCTCACTATGATGCTTTAGTTATTACTTTGCGTATCGTTGATACGGATGTTAAAAGAGTCATGATCGATGACAGAAGTGGTGCTTGTATTATCCACCCAAGGGTCCTTGCACAAATGGGACTCGAGGATAGGGTAATACCGCGCTGCATAACACTAACTGGTTTCAACAATGTTGTGGAACGGACATCCGGAGAAATAACACTGCCCGTCTTAGCGGGAGGAGTCACGCTGGAAACAACTTTCCATGTGATGAACCAAGAAATGACGTACAACGTCATCATAGGACGGCCATGGATACACGTCATACGAGCAGTTCCTTCAAGCCTTTACCAAGTGATCAAATTCCCTACCCCATGGGGAGTATTCAACATTAGGGGAGAGCCACGCACCGCCCAGGAATGATACAAAATAGCTCAAGATTGCACCCACACCCAACAACTGAAAGGGGCGAGTGCGGAGGCATAGAAATTAGCTGTGTTGGGGACTAAAGTCGACCTGACAGCGGACACCATTAGAGATCCCGATGTCGTGGAAGCCTGTAAAGCAACGGTTGAAGATCTCGACCCAGTCCAATTGGACGACACCGACCCAGCAAAGAAAGCCTACATCGGCCACGGCCTCGCCAACCCAAGTAAGTATCGTTAATTCCTAACTAACCATGCAGATTTATTTGCTTTCTCCCATTCAGATATGCCGGGGATTCCGCGAGACATCACCACCCAAAAGCTAAACGTCGATCCATTACATCCGCCCGTGCGGCAAATAAGAAAGATATCCAATGCCTCAATCAATGAAGCGGTCAGCGAGGAAGTAGACAAACTACTTGACAACGGCTCCATCAGGGAATCAAAGTACCCCCAATGGGTTGCCAATTTCATCATGGTCAAAAAGAAAAACAGGAAATGGAGAATATGCGTAGATTTCACCGATCTGAACAAAGCGTGCCCGAAGGATTCATTCCCACTACCTCATATCGATCAATTGATCAATGCCACTGCAGGACATGAGCTGTTGAGCTTCCTAGATGCCTACTCCGGCTACAATCAAATCATGATGGCCGAAGAGGATTAGGAGAAGACGACTTTCATCACCCATCAAGGGACTTACTGCTATAAGGTAATGCCCTTTGGGCTCAAAAATGCAGGGGCTACGTACCAGAGACTAGTCACCAAGATGTTCAAAGAGTAGCTCGGTAAGACTATGGAAGTCTATATGAACGATATGTTAGTGAAGTCGACAAGAAAAGAGGATCACATCGACCATCTGAATGAAGCCTTCGAAATATTAAGGAGGTACGGGATGAAACTGAACCCCGAGAAATGCGCCTTTGGTGTAGCCTCAGGGAAATTCTTAGGATTTATCGTATCACAACGAGGTATCGAGGTCAACCCAGATCAGATTGAGGCGATAGACGCAATGCCTGAAATGCTGAATAGCAAAAAGCAGGTGCAAAAGCTGACAGAGCGAATAGCCGCCCTATCTAGATTCATCTCGCGATCCTCCGAAAGATGCCACAAATTTTTCAATGTACTGAGAAAGGACAATTGGTTACAGTGGAATGAGGAATGTGTCGAAGCCTTGAGAAAACTGAAGGTGTACCTATCTTCGCCACCACTGCTGGCCAAAGCAAATCTGGGCGAGCCCCTGCTGGTGTATTTGGCCGTATCCGAGGTCGCCGTCAGCGCAGTATTAGTTCGTGAGACCAAAGGTATGCAATCCCATATTTACTATATTAGAAAAACCTTAGTGGACGCCGAAACACGGTATCTACACCTTGAAAAATTAGCTCTAGCGTTGGTCGTAGCTTCACGGAAGCTCAGACCCTATTTTCAATACCACCCTATAAAAGTAGTGACAACCTTCCCCTTGAGAAGCGTCCTATATAAGCCTGAGTTATTAGGAAGGCTCGCCAGATGGGCCATATAGCTCAGCAAGCATGATATCTCGTATCTCCCAAGAATCGCCATCAAGTCACAAGTACTCGCCGACTTTGCAGCCGACTTCATCACAGAGATACTGCTAGAGGTGGAACAAGAGGCACATTGTGCCCCCTCCAACACCAACCTATGGGCTCTTTACACTGACGGCGCCGCTAATGCCTCAGGATAGGGACTGGGACTCGTTCTCGAGGTCCCCACGGGCGAAATAATTTGCCAGTCCATAGGATGCCCCGAGATAACTAACAACGAGGCCGAGTACAAGGCTATTATTGCAGGTATAAAACTAGCCATCAAGTATGGAGCTCGACAACTCGTTCTCCATTGCGACTCCCAACTCGTGGTGAACCAGGTCACTGGGACTTACCAAATCAAGGAGCAGAGATTGCAAAAGTACCAGTCAGAAATCCACAGATTAATGACTGAGCTCGACGAGTGCCGCTTCAAATAGGTTCCGAAGGCATGGAACGCTGAGGCAAACGGCCTAGAAAAACTGGCCGCAGCCACTAAAAACTTTGACAAAAAAAATGTGGTCACCCTCCTTCATTCAGCCATTGATCATACTGAGGTACTCTCCTTAAAGTTGACTTGGGACTGGCGCAACTAGTTTGTCCTATTTGCAGGATCGAACACTCCCACCTAACAAAAAAAAGGCCAAGAAGCTCCACGTATAGGCCGCCCGGTATTGCCTGATAAACCACGAGCTCTACAAAAAGACTTTTGGTGGACCCCTGGCCGAGTGCCTAGTGCTGCACCAAACGATGCCAGTACTCGAAGAAGTACATGAAGGTCACTGCAGCGCCCACACAGTCAACCGTACCCTTGTGTGCTGCTTAATACGGGCCAACTACTATTGGCCAACTATGAAAAAAGACGCGGCATAATATGTCCACCGATGCGAACAATGCCAAAAGTACGCCCCCATGATACACCAACTAGGAGAGCCTCTCCACTCAGTCACTTCCCCATGGCCTTTCATCAAATAGGGAATAGACATAGTCGGTCTGCTACTTGCAGGACGAGGAAAGGTACGATTTCTATTAGTTTTAACGGACTACTTTTCCAAGTGGGTGGAAGCAAGTGCATACGCCCAAATACGCGAACAGGAAGTCATTGCTTTCATATGGAAAAATATCATCTGCCGCTTCGGCATCCCCAAAGAAATCACATGCGACAACGGACGACAAGTCATCGGCCAGAAGACAACAGAGTTCTTCGACAAATGGCATATTAAGTGAATACTCTCCACGCCATACCACCCCTCCACCAACGGCCAAGCAGAGTCGTCCAACAAAACAATACTAAATATACTGAAGAAGAAGCTCGAGTATGCCAAAGGGCTATGGACTGAGCTACTATCGGAAGTTCTATAGGCACACCAGACCACGCCCAAATCCTCCATAGGAGAAACACCATACTCACTGGTCTACGGAACCGATGCGGTCATACCGGTCAAAGTCGGTGAAACAAGCTTGAGGTATTCGCATACAAGAGATGCAGAGAACAACATGAATAGACTTCAAGACCTCGATGAGGCCGAGGAAAGAAGAGAAATGGCCCACATAATAATGGTGGCCAAAAACAACAAGTCAAAAGGTACTACAACAAGAGGGCCAAAATACGACCACTCAAAGTGGGTGACTACGTCCTCAAAGCCAAAACGTTGGCGTCAAAAGACCCAAGCGAAGGAAAGTTGGGCATCAATTGGGACGGACCATACAAAATCACAACAGCAGCAAATAAAGGGTCATTTCAATTAGAGACAATGGAAGTAAAAACGCTCCAAAACAATTGGAACGTCGCCCACCTCAAGTATTTCCATTTTTGAAAGGCGCCTCCCGAGTCGCACTCTTTTTCCCTTACCCGAGTTTTGTCCCAATTGGGTTTTCTCGGGGAGGTTTTTAACGAGGAGGCAGAGGGGACACCTGTGGATACTTAGAAAACAAGTTTATCACACCAGCCACACCATACGCCCTCCTGACTGGCATGACAAAGGGACTGGACTAGTATGATCTCCAATATATGAACGGCTATGGCCATCTCCAATGTATGAACGACTGAGACCATCGCCAATGTATGAATGGCTACGGCCATCTCCAATGTATGAACGGTTAAGGCCATCTCCAATGTATGAATGGCTGAGACCATCGCCAATGTATGAACGGCTACGGCCATCTCCAATGTATGAACGGCTAAGGCCATCTCCAATGTATGAACGGCTACGGCCATCTCCAATGTATGAACGGCTAAGGCCATCTCCAATGTATGAACGGCTACGGCCATCTCCAATGTATAAACGGCTACGACCATCTCCAATGTATGAACAGCTAAGGCCATCTCCAATGTATGAACGGCTACGGCCATCTCCAACGTATGAACGGCTAAGGCCATCTCCAACGTATGAACGGCTAAGGCCATATCCAACATATGAACGGCTAAGGCCATCTCCAACGTATGAACGGCTAAGGCCATCTCCAACGTATGAACGGCTAAGGCCATCTCCAACGTATGAATGGCTAAGGCCATCCCCAATGTATGAATGGTTAAGGCCATCTCCGACGTGTAAATGGCTAAGGCCATCGTCGTCAAAAAATACATGTACAACAGGACCCATTTACATATCCAAAAATAGCAAAAGAAAGTGAGTACAAGTCCTAAGGTGCTCCACCATCCCGTTCACCATCCCTCGCCGGTTCGTCGTTCCGTTCGCCGCCCCCGGCCTGATAAGTTGCTGAGATCCAGGAACCGGAGCCTAGACGGTTAACATCTTCGGAAGTATAGCCCGCCCGGTCTGGGGAATCGGAACTATACCCGCAAGCTTCACGGGCGACCTGAGCTATATGCCGCTGATCCTGAACCTCCGCCTTAGTAGCTCGGCACGCAGCTAAGAATTCCTCAAACACAACAAGCTTAGCTTCGGCGTACACCCACATCTCCCGCGCCTCGCCATGCATACCCTCATCGGGCCTGGACGCAACAGTCTACTTAAGTGCCTCAACTTCAACCGCCTTGGCATTAAGCTCGGCGGTCAGGGTAGCGACCTTGGCTCGCAAATCAGCGGCTTCCGCCACTACCCCATGGCCAACCTCCAGTTCATCTTCCTTTGACTGGAGAAGAGTCTCCAGTTCAATATTTCGAGCCAAAGCGGCCATCAGCTGGTCATCAACTTGCTCCAGCTCAACTACCCTTCGCTTCAGCTGGGCCTCCGACTGCTCCAAGCCCTCACGAAAAAACCCAAAATTGTGGGTCCTATTTGAGTACGTCTGCCAGTGCTTGATGCTTGGCACGGCATCGCCGATACTTCTTTACCGCCTTGTTAAATGTGGCGGCCTTCCTTTGCGCTCGCCGACCCCTCTCTATCTCCAAAATGAGAGTCTAAAGAAGATGAAAAAGAGAAAAGGCAAGTCAGTATGCACCAAAGTTCACTTTACCATACATGAAGAAAATCAAAATATACCTGCAAGGCCGAGCCAGCAACCCTCCAAGATAAATCCCCATCACTAACAACTTTTAACATCTCGCGCTCAGCGGCCACACATAGCAGGGTCATATCCGCTGCATCCTGCTCGCTGTGTTGCAACAGTTTATACCCGCCTGGAATAAGAATTTGGCGGTTAGATCCACCTGCCGTCATCTCCACACGGGCTGGACCTCTCGTTAGTGCATCTGCATCCGCAGGGGCGACCTCAAGGTCCACCTTCTCACCATCACCCACTTCTTCAGTGGCAGCCGACGAGCCTCCCTCCGAAATATGTGCTGGAGTGGCGTTAGGAACTGCCCTCCCTTGGAAAGCTGACCTCCCATAACGGATGGCATCGGCCATAAAAACTTGCCTTGACTCCCGACGGGGCTTACTCGCCCTCTCATCTTCTGTGGCTATACCCTTGCCAGTCATCAACTGGCATTTTTTCCTTTTCGGCAACTCCTTGCCCTCGAAAGTCTCCTCCACAGGCTGTGGGGATGGCGGTGAAGGAGTTGCTTCACTTGTGGATGCAGCCACGAGCACAACCTTAGGTTGAGGAACCTCCGAAACGCCGTCACTGGGCGAGCCACAAGGTATGTATTCGTCTTCAGAGTCAGTCCTCGCCCCAGGCGAGGTAAAGACGCTCTTCTTATTCTTCTTGGGGGCACTCCGACCTGCCAACACGAATGAGTCAGGTAACGAAACCTAAGGAAACCCCTAAACCATAATCAAAGAGTTACCTGGCAGGCCGTATCGTTCACTAAACGTAGCCTAAGTGCAACATTCCTCTGCATACGAAATCATTCTCTCCACCCACGACCTAATACTTTCAATGAACCAAGGTGGAGAAGCCCTCGCAGTAAAAAGGGGGGAAAGCAAAAGAAATCACAATGGTCGTTCGGTCAAAATCGCAGGCCGATGCACATTGGCATAGTCCGTCCCGGCCAGCACCGTCTCCACGTCGCCCGGAATATGGTACGTCTCTCGAAGTTCATCCAAGTTGGATTGTAATAACTCGCTGTGCTCCCAGGGAAGGGCTGGGCTCCTCGTTGGAAAATCCCTACGAACATATATCTCCTTAGGGAGGACGTTGTCTATACTAAGAGGAACAAGGGCCTTCTCTGCCTTTTCCCCTTCACCACCGGAAGATGGTGGAACACTGGATGGGGTGTTACCCTTGGCCTTTTTACTGCTTTGTCCATGTTTTGTCATGATATTTTCTATGAGAAACAAAGCTCTAACGATAAGAAGTATGGTTTCAAAAGAAATGGAAGGGCCTCGTGTAACGACCCGGCCGGTCATTTTTGAAATTTATGCCCTGATCCCCTATTAATTGTTTCCCCTAATTTCATTTTCACTATCTAGGTTTGCCGGGACGTTCGGTGTCAAGTTTCTGAGAGTTTTGGGACACTTAGTCTCTAAATGAGAGCTTAAGTGTTCGAAAGTGGTCCATAGTAGGAACAATGGGAAGACGACCTTGGAATGAAAATCTGATGGTTCTATTAGCTTCGGGAGGTGATTTGTGACTTAAGAGTGTGATCGGAAGTAGTTTTGGAGGTCCGTTGTAGAATTAGGCTTGAATTGGCGAAGTTAGTATTTTGAAAATTTCCAGTTGATAGGTTAAATTTTGATCCGGGAGTCAGAATGGAATTTCGAGAGTTTGTGTAGCTTTTTTATGTGATTTGGGATATGTGTGCAAAATTTTAGATCATTCGGATGTGGTTTGGTTGGGTTTTTGATCGAATGCGTGTTTTGGAATTTTTAAAAGAACTTAGGCTTGAATTCGATGTAATTTGATGGTTTTGATGTTGGTTGAGGTGTTTTAAGGATTGGAACAAGTTTGAATAATGTTTTAAGATGCGTTGGTGCTTTTGATTGAGGTCACGGGGGCCTCGGGTATGTTTCGGGTTGTATTGCGCTCTTATTTGATGTTTCAACGTCGTATCTTTGGACATAAAGGGGTACCATATTAAGTAAATGAGCTCCAAATTAAGTTTTTATTAAACCATTAGATCCGTATCGTAATTTCGGAGCCATAGCAAAAAGAATCATCGAATTTGGACATCGTACGAGGGAGTTATGCTCATTTCCGTGCCAAGAAAGTGTTGGTTGTTGTCATAACCGCAGAAGCGGAAATTTGCCGCGGAAGCAGAACCACAAAAGTGGAAATTTTGTCATGGAAGCGGTATCACAGAAGCGAAAAATATCTGCGGAAGCAAAATTTTCCGCATCCGCAGAAGATATAAAAAAAGGCATGGGCAGAGATCTTAAGTTCTGAAAATGAGACTTCGTTCCCATTTTTCATTTTTGACTTCTAGAGCTCGGTTTTGGGAGAACTTTTGAGGGGTTTTCACGAGCAACGATTGGGTAATGATTCTCTACTCTCTTATGCTTAATACCTACTAATCTAATCATGATTTCCTTCCTATTTTTGGATTTTTGAATAAATAATGGGTCAAACTCCTTAGACTAAATTGGTGAGTTTTGAGTGGGTATTTGACCTCCGATTTGAGAGATTTTTATATGGGTAGACTCGTGAGAGTACGAGGGTCTGAAAATATAAAATTTATCTGATTCCGAGACATGGGCCCCAGGGGCATTCTGGTCATTTTACACAATTTCGCGTATTAGCTTAGAATTTAATTGTAGAATCAATTACTTGAATTGTTATTTACAATATAGAATTTAATTGAATAGATTTGAGCCATTTGGAGTCAGATACTCGTGGCAAGAGCGTGATTTCAGGTTGACTTGCACTTGTTCGAGGTAAGTGACTTGTCTAACCTTGTGTGGGGGACTTTGTCCATTAGAATGTGATATTTGGTAATTGAATGCCTTGTACGTGAGGTGACGAGTGCGTACTTGAGCTAATTGTTGAAAACCCAAATTTTTACTTAAAATACTTGAACTGAGTTTCTTTCGTAATTGCTTTATTCTACTTGCTATTATAGCATGTGCTAGTATAGAAAAGCATGTTTAGTTGATCCAAATTGCATATTTGCTTAAATTGCCTTAATTGTAATTACGTGGAGCATGTTACACTAGAATTATATGTTGCTTTGTATTGTTGTACTTCAATTTCCGAATATTCTCTGATTTTGGTTGCGCATTTACATTAGGACTACGGATGCGGGATTCCGGTAGCTCCCCCTTATTTGTTTACTTTGGGACTAGAGGTTAGATTTCCGGGAGATCCACCTGCACATTTACTTTGGGACTATGGGTTAGATTCCTGGGAGATCCCCCTGCATATTTACTTTGGGACTACGGGTTAGATTCCCGGGAGATCCCCCAGCATATTGATAGTTGGACTACGAGACGGTATCTCGAGAGATCCTTCAGATATATTCATACGGTGGACTACGGGACGGTATCCCGGGAGCTCCTCGGATAGATTGATAAAATGGACTACAGGACGGTATCCTGGGAGATCCTCATTATTGGTGTTGGTATTGAGTTATTTACTTTGTGTTATCTTATTTTTTGCGTATAAATTGTTGTTTTGTGTAATCCGATTTACTCAATAGTTGTATCTCACTATTTCTATTTATTTCATATTGTTGTCAACCTTATTATTTTATTTTATCTCAGTAGGGCCCTGACCTTCCTCATCTCTACCCAACCGAGGTTAGGCTTGGCACTTACTGAGTACTGCTGTGGTGTACTCATGCCTCTTCTGCGCATGTTTTTCATATGCAGCTCCAGTTACCTCCACCCAGGCATACTATCCTCACGGAGTAGAGATCTAGATGAGACTTTGAGGTATATCTGCCACGTTCGCAGACCAGAAGTCTCTATCTTATTCCAGCTTTAGTATATGACCTTCTTTTCTTTCGGTTGTGTAGACATTCTGGAATTAGAGTAGTGTATTTCCTTTCTATTAGCCTGTATTTCCTGCAAGTTTCCGGGTTTTGGGATTAAGTTGTAGACTTCCGCATTTCTTTGAGTTGTATAGGTCGAGCGGCCTTATATGCAGCTATTATTTTACATATTTTTAGTTTTGATTAATTATTTTCGCGAGTTATATTGAATTTCCGCATTGTTAGGCTTACCTAGTTGTAGGAACTAGGCGCCCTCATGACATGTTCATAGAGGGTGAATTGGGGTCGTGACAAGTTGGAATCAGAGCTCTAAGTTCATAGGAGTCACTGAACACAGGCCGGTTTATTAGAGTCTCGCTGATCGGTACGGAGACGTCTCTACTTATCTACGAGAGGCTATGTAACCGTTAGGAAAATTCCACTTCATTTCATTCCTTATCGTACGTTATTTATTCAGTTGGAGCCTATATCATATGTTCTTTTGCACCCACTCGTGTATTAAAATTTCGCACTTGGTATCAAGTATGCGCCGACGGTTTGTGATGCTACAGAAGGATTATAAGGGAGCCAAGAATTTACTCAACCATTGTTACCGCGTGTCATCCATATCGATAATGTAGGAGTATTAAGAGATCATTCAATTGTGCACATGGGGGTGCAATAGGTTCTGACATCTGGTTGATAAGTACGGTCTTAAGAAGGTTTACTTAATTTCCTAATCATCGCAGTAATGGTAGAGTCATGAGGTGGATATAGATTTAAAGATAGTTGGTGGTAATAGAGACTATGTGGTTCATATGAGATATCTATTTAGCGAAGGGTACAACTAGCAACCAAGATACTGGAGGAAGTGAGTTTAATTGTCCTAAGAATGACATGTGCCAAACGAACGGCTTGAGGTATCTTACGATGGTGACGTACGAGCGATAAAGGTTAGTATCGTGAAGTATCGGGAAGTATATTATGGCTTTGCACCAAAGGGAAGAAAGTCCACTATCAACGATCAAATTGTGGGTCATGCGTCATGTCAGATTTGACCTGTGATATATTTATATGGTATTCAAAAGTTCTCTGAAACTTGTATATGAGTAAGAGCTGAGATTTTATGGGATGATGTTGAGAATTTCGATATTCCTATGTCCATAATAATTCTACATTTCAGTATCAGCTGGGAAATGGAAACAATTTCAGAATACTCGTGGTGCCCCAGTTAATCAGGGCACTCTCATGGGATAATCATCTTTTAATGCACCACTAGCATGGGATTCCTTAAATGGTTATTCTAGTTATCTGCCACAGACTCAGTATGAGTAGCCGAACTGCAGATGAGTTGTTATGAATGTGGTGATAGTAGAAACATCATTGAGAAATTGTCCCAGACTTGGGAGAAATCTGTTTCATCAGAACACTCGATCCACACACTCCATCATAGTTACTAATCTACATACACTACAAGTTAGAGATGGAGGGAGAGTCATTATAGATACAAATTTCGATTATTATAAAAAATGATATTTTTCCTTAATTTGTTTTGGTTCTGAAAATTTAGGCAAGTCCTCTTAATATGCTCCACTCATGAGTGAGCTTTGTAATCCTGAAATCTACTTATGTGAATACACACATTGGGATATTATATGGAGATAGCTATTTGTATCATTATGTGTTGGTAACTAAGAAGAGCTATGGGGCTAAAATAGATTTTCTATTACTTACTACAGTGGTTTTTGATGTGATTTCAGGATAATTAAATGCAATTGTGAATTATAGGCCCTATCGTTATGAGGGTTCATTATAATTTGTAATTTTCTTTGACGAAAATTTTTTTAAAGAGGAAGGAAAGGAAATGAAAATTTTCAATTGGCACAATGTGCAAATACTTGTGATTCAGAGTTGAGAATGAGATCCTCAAATTTTTATATAATGTGAAATATTTTAAATCGAGCTACAAGCTGCGGTGGATGTTATATAAGGACAAGGTCCTGGTGGTGAAAAGTTTATGTGTTTAAAATTCTCCTTTTATGAAATTTAAAATTTTGTACTATATTTTAAATAGGAGTCATGCCTGTTAGGCTTATTTGACAATTCTTGTATATTTTCTGTTCATATTCAGCCATTTTTTGTATTGTAAACGTTGAATTTTATCCTATGAGACGGGAGCCCAGGTGGCGATAAATGTGACTCATTAATTCGGGTGATTAATTATGAGGTCTCCATGCCTCGTTATGAGTAAAGTGGAGGTTTGAAATAAGATGTTTGTTAACATAAGGCTAATTGGCAGTGTTGTAATTTATGAACTTTTATGGCCAGAGATGTGGTTATGGGCATACATATGATGTGTTTCATGTCTAGATATCATTATGATAATGCGATGCTTGAAATTCTGAGATTAGTGTTACTGATATATACGTTGTGATGTTTCATTGGGTTGTGGATGTGTTGTTAGGAATTGTTTTGGTGTTACTCTGGCAGGTAGATAGGCCTAATTACAGGGGAGGCTTTGCTAAAATTTCTGAAAATTTGGAAGTTAGAAAAATTTGAGACATTAAGATGTGCGAAGAAAGAGATAAGTTACGTTGTGTATTTGAGGATGAATGACCCTAAGTGTGGGAGAATGTAACATCCTGAAGAAAAACAATTTCGAAGTATTTAAGCGCTATTAAAAGTTAAAGTGTGTTGAAATAAGACTAATGCAGTATGATGATGTGGAATTCGGATCCTATGACGAATGGCAGATTTTGAAGTTTGGATCCTGTCCTAAGGTTATGGACTAAGGATGAGGTGAAACATTCAGTTAAATTGAAGGATCAGTTACAGGAATTTGCTTGATAAGGGTTTTATTCGGCCCAGTGTATCACCTTAGGGTGCCCCTGTCGTGTTTGTGAAGAAGATGGATGGTTCTATGCGTATGTGTATCGATTATCGCCAGTTGAATAAGGTTACAGTGAAGAACCGTTATCCCTTTCCTCATATTAATGATCTATTTGACCAGTTTCTGGGCACACATGTGTCTTCTAAGATTGATTTGCGCTCAGGTTACCATCAGTTGAATATTCGGGAGCCAGACATTCCGAAGACTGCTTTCAGGACTCGGTTTGGTCATTACGAGTTTCTTGTTATGTCATTTGGGCTGACCAATGCCCCAGTAGCTTTTATGCATTTGATGCACAGTGTGTTCAGGCCATATCTCGACTCTTTTGTGGTTGTTTTCGTAGATGATATTCTTGTATACTCCCGAAGTCGGGAGGATCATGAGCAGCGCCTGAGGACAGTGCTTCAGACTCTGAAAGAGAAGAAGTTATATGCAAAGTTCACAAAATGTGAGTTCTAGTTGGATTTTGTGGCATTCTTAGGCCACGTGGTATCGAGTAAGGGCATTCGGGTGGATCCAAAGAAGATAGAGGCAGTACAGAGTTGGACTAGACCCTCCGCGACTACAGAGATTCGCAGTTTCCTTAGCTTGGCTGGTTACTACCGTTGTTTTATGGAGGGGTTTTCATCGATTGCAGCCCCTATGACTAGATTGACCTAGAAGGGTGCTCCATTTCAGTGGACAGAGGAGTGTGAGGTGAGCTTTCAAAAGCTCAAGACAGCTTTGATTACGACCCCAATTTTGATATTGCCTACTAGTTCAGGGTCTCATACGGTGTATTGTAATGCTTTACGGGTTGGCCTTGGAGCGGTGTTGATGCAGTACAGTAGGGTAATTGCATACGCGTCCAGACAGTTAAAGATACATGAAAAGAATTACCCTGTCCACGACCTTGAGTTAGCTGCTATTGTTCATGCCTTTAAGATCTACCGTCATTATTAGTATGGTTCGCCTTGTGAGATTTATATTGATCACCGGAGTTTGCAGCATATATTCTAGCAAAAGGATCTAAATTTATGCCACAGAAGGTGGTTAGAGTTGCGGAAGAATTATGACATCACTATCCTGTATACCCGGGCAAAGCTAATGTAGTGACCGATGCTTTGAGTCACCGGGCAGAGAGTTTGGGAAGTTTGGCTTACCTACCAGTATCAAGAGACCTATGGTGATGGATGTTCAGGCCTTTACCAGCCAGTTGTGAGGTTGTATCTTTCAGAGCCTAGTCGGATTTGTAGCTCGGTGTCCCAAC
This sequence comes from Nicotiana glauca, assembly GCA_026770625.1. Lineage (NCBI taxonomy): Eukaryota > Viridiplantae > Streptophyta > Magnoliopsida > Solanales > Solanaceae > Nicotiana > Nicotiana glauca. The sequence continues at coordinate 230,791 of MU774751.1, forward strand.
TGTGAGCAGGTTAATTATGCGCACCAGAGACTCGGTGGGTTGGTTCGAGCCAGGTGAGGTTAGATTATTGGGCACAAACTTGGTTCAGGATGCGTTGGAATATTTTAAAGTGATTCAGGATAGACTCTGTATAGCCTCGTCCAGACAGAAGAGTTACGCGGAGAGGAAGGTTCGTGATGTTTCATATATGGTCGGAGAGCGGGTTCTGCTTCGAGTTTCGCCTATGAAGGGCGTTATGAGATTTGGGAAGAAAGGGAAATTGAGTCTGAGGTTTATTGGCCCTTTTGAGGTATTGAAGCGTGTTGGAGAGGTTGCTTATGAACTTGCTTTACCTCCCAGCTTGGCAGGAGTTCATCCGGTATTTCATGTTTCGATGCTCCGGAGATATCACGGGGACCCGTCGTACGTGTTGTATTTCAGCTTAGTCCAGTTGGACAAGGATTTATCTTAGGTTGAGGAGCCAGTGGCTATATTGGATAGACAAGTAAGAAAGTTGAGATCAAAGAACATTGCTTCCGTAAAGGTTCAATGGCGGGGTCAGTCAGCCGAGGAGGCGACTTGGGAGACTGAGCGTATGCACAGCCGGTACCCTCATCTTTTCGCTACTTCAGGTATGTTATTTATGCTCATTCGAGGACGAACGAATGTTTAAGTATGAGGATGTAACGACCTGGCCGGTCGTTTTTGAAATTTATGCCCCGATCCCCTATTAATTGTTTCCCCTAATTTCATTTACGCTATTTTGGTTTGTCGGGACGTTCGGTGTTAAGTTTCAGAGAGTTTTGGGACACTTAGTCCCTAAATGAGAGCTTAAGTGTTCGAAAGTGGTTTGTACTCGGAACAATGGGAAGACGACCTCGGAATGGAAATCTGATGGTTCCGTTAGCTTCTGGAGGTTATTTGTGACTTAGGAGTGTGATCGGAAGTAGTTTTGGAGTTCCGGTGTAGAATTAGGCTTGAATTGGTGAAGTTAGTATTTTGGCAATTTCTGGTTGATAGGTGAAATTTTGATCCGGGAATCAGAATGGAATTTCGAGAGTTTCTGTAGCTTCGTTAGGTGATTTGGGATATGTGTGCAAAATTTCAGGTCATTCGTTGGTTGGGTTGGGTTTTTGATCGAATGCGTGTTTTGAAAGTTTTAGAAGAACTTAGGCTTGAATTCGATATAATTTGATGGTTTTGGTGTTGTTTGAGGTGTTTTGAGGATCGGAACAAGTTTTAATAATGTTTAAAGATGCATTGGTGTTTTTGATTGAGGTCCCGGGGGCCTCGGGTGTGTTTCGGGTTGTAATGCGCTTTTATTTGATGTTTCAACGCCATATCTTTGGACATAAAGGGGTACCATATGAAGTAAATGAGCTCCAAATTAAGTTTTTATTGAACCATTAGATCCATATCGTAATTTCGGAGCCATATCAAAAAGAATCGTCGAATTTGGACATCGTATGAGGGAGTTATGCTCATTTCCGTGTCGAGAAAATGCCGGTTGCTATCATAACCGCATAAGCGGAAATTTGCCGCGGAAGCGGGACTGCAAAAGGGGAAATTTTGTCACGGAAGCGGTATTGCAGAAGCAAAAAGTATCTACAGAAGCGAAATTTTCCGCGGAAGCGAAATTTTCCACGGAAGCGAAAAATTTTCCGCAGAAGCGAAAAAAAGTCTTGGGTAGAGATCTTAAGTTCTGAAAATGGGACTTCGTTCCCATTTTCCATTTTTGGCTTCTAGAGCTAGGTTTTGGGAGAAATTTCGAGGGGTTTGCACGAGCAATGATTGGATAACGATTCTCTACTCTCTTATGATTAATACCTACTAATCTAATTATGATTTCCTTCGTATTTTCAGATTTTTTAATGAATAATGGGTCAAACTCCTTAGACTAAATTGGTGAGTTTTGAGTGGGTATTTGACCTCTGATTTGGGAAATTTTTATATGGGTAGACTCGTGAGAGTACGAAGGTTCTGAAAATATAAAATTTATCCGATTCCGAGATGTGGGCCCGAGGGGCATTTTGGTCATTTTACACAATTTTGCGTATTAGCTTGGAATTTAATTGTAGAATCAATTACTTGAATTATTATTTACAATATGCAATTTAATTGAATAGATTTGATCCATTTGGAGTCAGATACTCGTGGCAAGAGCGTGGTTTCAGGTTGACTTGCACTTATTCGAGGTAAGTGGCTTGTCTAACCTTGTGTAGGGGACTTTGTCCCTTATGATGTGATATTTGGTAATTGAATGCCTTGTACGTGAGGTGACGAGCGCATACTTGAGCTAATTGTTGAAAATCCGAATTTTTACTTAAAATACTTGAACTGAGTTTCTTTCGTAATTGCTTTATTCTACTCGCTATTATAGCCTGTGCTAGTATAGAAAAGCATGTTTAGTTGATCCAAATTGCCTATTTGCTTAATTTGCCTTAATTTTAATTACGTGGAGCATGTTAGGCCAGAATTATATGTTGCTTTTTATTATTGTACTTCAATTTCGGAATATTCTCTGATTTTGGTTGCACATTTACATTAGGAGTAGGATGCGGGATTCTGATAGCACCCCCTTGTTTGTTTACTTTGGTACTACGGGTTAGATTCCCGGGAGATCCCCCTGCACATTTACTTTGGGACTACGGATTAGATTCTCGGGAGATCCCTCGGCATATTGATAGTTGGACTACAGGACGATATCCCGAGAGATCCTTCAGATATATTCATACGGTGGACTGTCACACCTCCTTTTTACCGAAATTATAATACACCCCGCGAAGGGCGTAATAAAGGAGTTTTTTCCAATTAAAGGACAGTCGGAACGGGATTTATTATTATTTATTCAGAGTCGCCACTTGGGAGATTAATGGTGTCCCAAGTCACCGGTTGAATCCCGAACCGAGAAAATATGACTCTGTTAACAGTCCGCGTACCAGAAATTCGGATAAGGAATTCTGTTAANATTTCATTATAAACTAACTGTTCAAATTATCTAAAATCTAACAATAATATGATAATTCACTAAATTTTAAAGTTCGATTATAGTTCTATTACAAATCAAACACAATCTAATCTAAACGTAGGAGCAAAACAGTACAATATTTAAAGTTCAGTACAATCTCTGTCAATCCAAACGAATACATCTAACTACTGCTGTATATCTATAAACATCTGATTACAAAATACGTCCATTGCTAACAAGTTCATAAACAGAAATTCCATTGGTTTTCATTTCGTCAAACTTGAAATACAGCAAATAGAAGTGGTTGTGTACCTGGAAATGAAGGAAAATCAATGAGATTCTAGTCGAAAATAACATAAACAGGATCAGCAATGAGAGTTCAACAGCAATCAACAGATACAGCTTCAGCAAACCAGACTCAAACCACAGCAGTGACAGATCAATAGAAAACCAACACTTGAATAATACAATTCAATTTTCTACCACGCTTGACAATCAGAACTAAATAAACTTCAGATTACTCTAAGAACCAATGGAACAGTAGGGCTTTTAGCTATTTTTGATGTTTTTGGAGTATTAAAATGATGAAATGTGAGAATTGAGATCGCAAATAGCAGAAAAATATTTAAGTGGATTTCAGATTTGCCAAAACTTGTTAAAAGAGGCCAATGGAGGCCTATTTATAGAGTAAAAAGAGAGGAAAATTTAAAANGGAAATTTAAAACTTCAGAATTTATCAAATAGTCCCCCTTTTATTTCAATTTTGTCCCTATTCTTTATTATTCAGTCGACTTTTCCCCCTTATTAATGAAGAATTACCCCCTTTCCCCTATCTAGAATGTTCTATTCCACTGTGTTTAACCTTCTACCCTCCACTTCTAATTGGTATTCACTGAATTGCCCTTTTATATTGCCCATACTACCCCTATCTCCTAAGATTTATTACCTTTAAACCATTTGTTATACCATGAATTACCTCTGAACCCAAGTCATATTTACCAAATAATCCTACTGCCATTTACCCTTTTACCCCCATTAAACTTGATTAATTTTAGAAACAGCTATAACCAATCAATTTAAACTAATAATTTAATTCTAATAAAAAACTAATTAAAAAAATTATTTCTAACTTTCAGAATCAAAAGATTAAAACTAATGATTAACAGAATCGAAAAACAAAATTTCAACACCAATCAAAAATTCTAATCAAATTATTCATTATCACTATCAACACAGAAATTATCTAATATCAAAAGAATTTATTTATTATGATTTTTATCTCTTTTTAGTTTCAAAAACAGTATCAATTTTTAATACTATTTCAGCGAACAAAAGTAATAATCAAAGATCCTAAGATATTATATCATTTTATCAAGAATCAGAAGGAAACAAACACATGCATACACAGAAAAAATAAAAGAAATCAAAAGAAAGAAAGGAAGAAAAATACTTAACTTTTTTCCTTATTTTTTCCGATAGTCTTATTTTTTTTTTTTCTTTTTCTTTTAAGGACTAACTCCGGCATCCAGGAGGCCTTTTACGGCCCTTTCTTGAAGTTTTGGTCGTCGGCAGACTTCTATTTAACGTTTTTGGGTTTTCCAATGATATTTGAGACTTAAGGGCTTCAGAATGGGGTTAAGGATGTCAAGAGGATATCATAGGGTGATTTTGGAGTGATTTCAGTGAAGTAGTGTTCGCCGGAACT
>MU774755.1:18505-41192 GCA_026770625.1 Nicotiana glauca
GCTTATTTTGACCAAAAATCTAAACGGTACTCACTTTGACCAACTGACTCTTTTTCTTGTTTTTCACATTAAAATAAAGACCTGGTTTTGCAACACGGCCTTTCAGCGCCTCGGGGGCGAAGATTTTAAGGCTGTGTGGGTCAACCGACCAAAAATCTAAAAACATGACCAAGGGTGGCCGTTTATGAAAAGCCAACCTTCTGGCGTCCCTTTCGGGAACATTCGGCTAGATTTGATAAGAACGGCATCACTCGACTTATTTATAACAAAAATTAAAATTTGACATTTTTTGGCTATTTTTGCAAAAGGGGAGTTGGACCCGATGAGGGTTGCCTACGCATCTCACATCCAGTGAGAATTAATAGAAAATAACTAATTTTGAAAACACGATTCATACTAAAATTTTGGCAGAGCTTCGACGCTATTTGGGCATTGGTTTTTTTTTGAAAATAGGTGATTACTTCTCTATGCTGCTATTTTTCTCTTTTGTTTTCTTTTTTTTTCTTTCAATTTTCCCGTTTTCCCGATTTTCAGAAGTCGGTCAGCATGCAAGTCTGAAGAAAATAAATGCGTAAAACAAACAGGATGCTGCATGATGGTCTTTTCATTTCAGGTTGCCTGTCCTAGACGAACCCAACCCCTGTGTTGAGTCCCCAAAGTCAAATGCAACGTGATGCAAATAAGCGTTCCTACTAGGGATCCGGCATGAGATTTTGTTATACTAGGTTTAAATCCTGGGGCTTTGGTCTAGACTTGGAGTACCCGAGCGAACAACTGGGGTCGAGGAGGGGGCGACGTACTGGGAGCACTAAAGTCTGCCCGGCCTTGTCGTTTGCCCTGCCTCGCTCTATTTGGTATAATTTCTACAGAAAAAGTGGGCTACGCGAACGTATGCACCAGTTTCAAAAGACTCAGAGGAAGGGTTTCGTAGCAGTTTATATACCCAGTTCAAATAATATCAAAGCGGTAAAAGCAACATTTAGCACATTAAATCCAAAAATGTTACAGAAATCAGATACTAAATAAAACCAATATAACTTATTCCAAGCTTGAATTTCTAACCCTGAACCAAAGGTTCTGGCTTAGTTCCAATCCCCAGTGGAGTCGCCAGAGCTGTCACACCTCCTTGTTCCTACTACTCCCCGCGAAGAGGGTGTAATAAGGGGAGTTTTTCCAATTAAAGGACAATCGAAACGGGATTTATTAATAAGAGTTGGAGTCGCCACCTGAGAGATTTATGGTGTCCCAGGTCACCGGTTTGAATCCCAAATCGAGGAAAAAATTGACTATGTATTACAGTCTACAAACCAGAAATTCGGATAAGGGATTCTGTTAACCCGGGAGAAGGTGTTAGGCATTTCCGAATTCCGTGGTTCCAGCACGGTCGCTTAACTGTTATATTTCGCTTAAATTATCTGATTTTTAACATATTTTTTAACCTATGTGCAAATTTTAACTTTGAACCGCTTTTATTATTATTATTTTTAATGAGAGTTGCAATGTCGTAAAAACGCATCTCGAACCACGTCACATCAATGTACCCGTGATATTTGACATATTTCGACTCCGTTGAGATTTGGATTTGGGTCACATAAATGTGTACCCGAGTTTAAGAAGGTAAAAATTATTAAAATATGCGCCTAAAGAGTCTAACGCGTTATTATTTTGGGGAAGGCCGTGCAATTCGCTAAACGGCCCATCCTGAAGTCTAAGAATTTTAATATTGAGGGCCCCGTGATTCATGAGTTTTATTTGGCGAGGCTCATCTCATTTATTATCTAAAGTCTGACCTAAAGCAACTTATGATTTTCTATTTTTCTTTTGTCTCTAGAAATAAAAGAAAGATCCTAATCAATTAACAAGCGTGAAGGGTTCAAATTCCCTAGGTTTAACTCCAACAATTGGGCAATCCAAGCTTATAAATAGCTACTACGTTATTTCAAACATTTTTAGTAACGAACATTACCTAATCTACGGAATAAGAGCAATGATTATAGTGAGCTAAGATTACTCAAAGTAATTAAGGCAACAAACAATTCATTAATGTGCAACTGTAGTCATTAGCTTAAGATCGTCGATACATAACTCTGAAACTCTAATCAACCCAGTTGTATGTAATTAATGTTGACCTCTACTTCTACTTGGACATATTGGTGAATTAATATAGGGATCAACTATTGCTTATCCGGTCATGCTTTTCATTTTTTTTCCAGGTTTCTGAGTTAATCCTCTACCTTCGAGCTTCTGAGTTCGGATTGAAACATGGGGAGACACATTATGCATTTCGCACTAAAACGGGCTGACTTCATTGAATGTATACAAACAAAAAAACTCACAGAATCAAATGAAAAGTTTTAACTTAATAGTCCAATACAACTTAGTAGTTTATCTTGTTCAAGTCACTTAGCAACCCTCTAATTATACAGACACCTACTATCCGCAAGCTACAAAACAGCCTAATTCAAATCTAAACAGTCCGTTAGATTCCAATTAATATATACACAAAACTTATTTAAACAGTTAAACTGAATTAAAGTCCTAAGCTAGGGGTCAATCGGCAAATGGTTCTTTATCATTCACTCTCAGCATGGTTTCTACATGTGAATACAATCTTCAGCTTCAATGGAGCATGAGAATATACCTGGATGATAAAACAGAAGAAGAAGAAGGAATGATCAGCAGCAAATAGCAACAGCTAGACTTCTGAATTATTTTCCAAAAAAACTAGCACCAGCAATCACACAGTAACAACCAACCAAACAGGAGTAATTTGAACCAAAATCAATCTTCACAATAAACCCAGGAAACTCCAACAGAAACTCAGTAACAACAGATGATAAACAGCAACCAAAACCAGTGAGCTGGAGCTATTTTGAATCAAAACAGCCTCGCCAAAGACTAAGGAACACACCACATAAATACTACACCAAACGGACAAGACTCCCTTAGTATTTTCAGAAGTGTTTTTAGCTCTCCAAAATTCTCACCCTTTTGCTATATTTTCCCCGTACCATAATACTTACTTCCTGTTTATATGCAGACCACTACCCCTTTTACAACTCTCTAAACACTTTTCTATTCACCTCACCATTCTTGCCCATTATATTCTCTTGTTTCCCCACTACCATGTGTCTTATTCTATTTTTTAACTCAAAGGTTATGGGCACATATTTGTTTAATGATTTCCCCTTAAGCTTGCCCACACCATTATGTCTTGTTCCCCATTTTTTATTAAATAAATATATTAGTTTTATATTACACTTAATACACTCTGGACAGAACTTAAACTAAACATTTTTCAATCTTTTGAATCCCAAAATACCCCCCTGAGCTTACTGAAATTATTACCCATCCTAATCCCTTTCAAAACTCATCAGTTATAACCAAATTCATCTAAATAAGAGAGAACCTGGATTAATTCATAATGAATCAGGAATAACTTAAACTGAATTTAAATCCCATTCTAATTTATCAGACCCGCAAACTTAAACGGAACCACAATCAGGCTCAAATCACTAAACTCAAACAACATATAAAACTCAAATTAGAACAAACAATATTGCAACCAAGATGAGGGATTCAATGATCCAGGGAACAGACTAACACAATTCTTCATTAAGCCTAACTACGAGCTAACGAACACTATGAATACATTGAATTAAATCAAACTAAATTCATATGCAGAGTTATGACACAGATGAAAACACTTTGAACTAATAGTAATTTGACCAATTTGACAAGATTTACCATAGTTTTATACAGGACTCACTGGCACCGCCTAATTCGAATCATTCAAATAAAACAAAGAAGAAACATAATTCAGAGTAAACACAAAACATTCGATCCTAAAGAAAGGGGTAGAAGATGAATTTACTAAACAAATTAGAAAGAAAAGGAAAACAAAAATGTTGAAAGCAAAACCCGAGGACTCACCTGACGAACTGAAAAATCAAAACTTGGTTGTCCCAACTTTGAACTCGAACCTCTGTTTCTGGTTTGAGATCGAAATGAACCTTAATCGAATGTTTTCGACTGAGAACATTCGACTAAGGTCGATTACGACCTCAATTTCTTAATCCCGGAGTTAGGGTTTCCTGGTCGATTTCTCTGATCGAAGATTCGAACCCTTTGGTACTGATTCGAAGAAAACCATTAGGGTAGTGGGAATGGGGAGGCTCAGGTGGTCAAGGGGTGTAACTTTGGGACTGTTTAGGTTTGGTGCCGCCACCAAGGAATTTTAAGGCGGCGCTAGGGTTCTTAGCTTAGATTCGTTATTCGAGGAGTCCTGGGGTGATTCGAAGGAAACCAACGACCTTTGAGTGACAAGGGAGGTCTAGGGGTAGCATGGTGTTGATTTGGGGTCAAGTGGACAAGGTGAGGTTTTTGACTGATCCTTCGATTGAAGATTCGAAGATGTTGGCTGGGATTCGAAGGATAAGGTTCAGGGTTTTGGAACGGGGAGGTTGAGGTGAATAAGTGGTGTAATTTTGGGGCCATTTGGACCACTGGAACTGCCGTGAGTGGTCGACGGCGGGGCCGAAGCAGAGGAAGGCGAGCCCATCTCTGAGGGTTTGAGAGAAACGAGCGAGGGAGGGTCTGGAGGGGGGCGGGTCTGTTTGGCTCGTTATATACTAGATAGGAAATTGATTCCAAGTCGTTAGATCAACTAAGATCAACGTCTTGGATCAAGTTACTAATGCGAAACGGGGTCGTTTGGTAGTAACGGGGGCCGAGTTGGTCTTTGGTAAACGGGTCGGGTCTGATTCTTGGATACGGGTACTGATCTGTGACCGTTGGATATGGCTTGGGTGAATGGCTGAGATTTTCTGCCATTGAAACGACGTAGTTTGGCTCCTATACTACTTCGTTTCACCACATCTGAGAGGGCTGCCTGGACCGGGTAAGAAAAAATGTTTTGGGCTTGGATTTGGTCAAATTTTGGACGGCCCAGTCCGGTTTTCTCTTTATTTTCATTTCCTTAATTTCTAATTAATAAAACCAAAACTCTAAATTAAATTATAAAATAAAAAATTAACTAAAATTCTAATTAACTCCTAATAATAATTATCACACAAAATTAAACACCAATAAACTCACACAACTTGGACATTAAATGCTGAAAATGCAAAGTACATTATCTTTTTTGTAATTTTTTTCGTTTTGGACACAACGACAATTTTCTTGATTAACTAAAAATCAAATCCCAAATGCAAATGCCATATTTTGGTATTTTTTCTTAATTTAACAAATAAACCTGCACGAACAAATGCAAACAATACAAGAAAAATAACACAAAATTTACAACAATTGCAAACAAACAAAATTATTTTTATTTTTAGATTTTTGGGAGTAATTCTCATATAGGGCAAAAAATCACGTGCTTACAAGAACTAGTCAATAAAGGCTTACAAGGTCGAATTCTAACTATTTAAGTAATTCCTCAACACTTTTCATAAGTTTCCAAAATTATGACCCCAGGCCCACGTACCCGGATTCCGAGATTTTTCGAAGAAAGTTGTTCTCTATTACCTAAGGATCAATAATATATAAATTCTAGTTCATTTCATAGCAAATTTCGTGGTTAAATCTTGATTTTACTTAAATCCTAGGTCTAGCTCTAGCCCCTTTGATTTCACCTAATTTTTAGTGTTTAATCAACTTAATATACATGTATTTAAACTAATAATAAGTGGAATTAACTTACCTTGTGGTGCTATGTGGAAACCCTCTCTTTGGAAGCCCCCAAATCGCCTAAGTGTGGTGTAGAAATGAAATAAATGGCCTTTGAGTTCAAATTAAATGAACTCACTGCCCAGCGATTTCTGCTTCTGCAGTCTGGGGACCGCTTCTGCGGTCCCGCACCTGCGAAACGAGGACCGCTTCTGCAGAACTGGGCAAAAATGGCTGGACCGCTTCTACGGTCTGAGCTTCGCTTCGGCGGAGCTGCTTCTGCGGCTGAGGTCCACTTCTGCGGAGCCGCTTCTGCGGTTTCTCGTGGCCTGGACAAGGGTCGTTTCTGCGATGGATTGACCGCATCTGCGGTTATGACAGAAGCAGCAACCTTCAGCTATTCTTCAATTTTTCTACTTCGCTCGTTTGACGCTCGGAGCTTCCGAGCCCAGCCCGAACATATCTACAAGTCTGAAATCATGAGGCGGACCTACTCAGACCCTTGGAACACCCAAAGCAACGATAAATCTCGGAATCACCCCCTAAAACTAAATGAATCAAACTATTGAACTTCAAGTTCTGAATTTTCTTCTAACGTCCCCAAACACCCTTAAACTACTCGAATTGACACCAAATTTTGCGGGAAAATCTTAACTGATATTTCGGACCTGTACCAAGCTTTGGAACCAAAATTCGAGCCCAGTATCTAGGAAATCAATGATTTCTTAGTTTCTTTAATTCTTTAAAACTTCAACTTAACAATTTCCAATAAAAATTCATTACCCGGGCTAGGGACCTCGGAATTCGATTCCGGGCATACGCCCAGGTCTCATATTTTCCCACGGACCCTCCGGGATCGTCAAACTATGAATCCGGGTCAATTTTCCCAAAAAATTGATCGAAGTCAAACTTGATCTTTTAAGAGAATCTTAAAGAAATAATTGGATATATTTTACTAAAAATTCTTCCAACTCCCGAACCAACCGTCCCCGCAAGTTATAAATTAGCTAAAGCAAGTGCAGAAAGTCTTATTTAAGATAACGGGGATCTAAAAGGCAAAATGACCAGTCATGTCGTTACAATTAGAACCTTATAAAAAGTTATTTTTAAAATATTTATCTTTTAAAGTATTTATTTACTTTTATTGTGATATATTAGAACCAATAAATTTTTTTTAACTTTTAAATATTTATCTTTAATTAGTTTAGAACTTAAAGAAAAAATATGAAATTATATTTTAAAAATGATGGGCTGGCCCGTGGGGGCCCGTAGCCCACATATGGCTGAGGTGGACCGACCATTATAAGGCCGATCAAAATGGTGAGCTAGACCAGCCCAGCCCGACAGTTCCTAAAACCCATGTGGGCTGGGCTGGGCGCCCGACCCCGCCAAATTTTGACAGCTCTAGTTGGAATTCTTTGTCCCGATCTAAATACATAGAGATTTGATATAATTTGCAATACATATTAAACTCAAAAAACAAAAGGGCAAGAACATTTTTGAATTTGGTCAAGCAATTCAAGATTCCATGTTCACTTTCTCTCGAAGGAAATATTCGTGAATTTATATAATTATTTTTTTGAAAATGATACTTATGCCATTAAAATGTAGTCCATATTTTGACTACATATATTTTTTAACTTATTTTGACCATCTTAAAATTTATGCATAATATGAAAATTTTAAATTCCAATTCTTGTAAAATATCAACTTAATATTAGTCATATTACAGTTTATATATTACTTATTATTTTTTTAATAGGCTAACCTCTTCATTTCCATATTTGTAAAAGAAAAAGATTCAATTTTTTAATTTATATTGTTTGAAAAATTATCGTAATAAAGTTTTTTTTTTCAATATTAAAGCATACAAATAATAATGATTTTGACGAGATATTTCTAAAAAATTTTGAGAACTTCCATGTGGTATAATTTTATCCTTCATTGAGCTAGCTAAATGGATCTACAAACATATTTTTAGAAAGTTACACTTTGTATAGTTTAAACATATCGTACAATACTATTTATGCGATTTTATAAAAAAGAAATTATTCATTGACATGAAAAACACGCGCAAAGCGCGTATCCTAAAATTAATATTTCTAATTATATGAGATTGGTAGTTTGGTGGTAAGCTTATGTCTACCTCTCCCATCTACACATAATGATCGATGTTGTAGCAGACAGAGCAGGAGTTGAATTGCATACTTTTGCTTCATGTTATGTTATGTTATTCTTTTTTGGGTCTGCAATGGAGATTTATCATCACCGTTATCGATCATTACCAAAAAATAAAAAAATCACAGTTATCGATACTTATAGAATAGAAACAATGAATAAAATTTATCATTAATTGTGTAAACAAGAAAGAGCCTTGACTCATTGGTTTGGTTGAGTATTTACCCGTAAAATGATACAATTAGATTTATAGCGTGATTTATAAACAAACGAATTGATTTGATCCTGAAATGATAAGTAAATTAATTGAAGTATAATATTTAGTGTTGAAATCGAAATAAACAGCAGGTAGCCTGGTTACGGGAGCAGGGCATCCGAAGACAGTTATAAAAATAATATTAGACAGAAAATAAATTATTATTTAGCTCTGGAATAGTGTGTAGCATAAGTTTTTCCAGAGACTTCGTCTGTTACAATGGTTGTTGAAGTCACTATTTATAGCTATACCTAAAAAACAAGGTCCTAGGATCAAGTCTCTCTTAAATGACAATAATGAGGGTCATTGATGAATATGTAACGGCAGGTCATGAATGCCAAAATTCTCTTAAACGACTGTGTATTTAATAGTGAGGAATATTCTTCATTAAATATTATCTGGTGACAAATATTTGTTTGCTCGCATTGGCTATGTTCCCTTCGAGATCTACCCGGTGCCAACTGAAGCTGTTGTCCTCGGCCTTAGTTTCCACTCGCTTCATCTTCCGTCTGCCTCCGTGTTTACGTTTCACTCTATCATTTGAATATTTAATATAAATCGATTTACCCTATAAAGATAGTCCCCCTACTTTCCAGTGGCACATCTTTGTGTCACCAGGAAGTTGATGAAGATTCCTTTCTAGGCGAAATTTTTTCTAAACCCTACTGAAAAAATTCTGACGCTTGATAAGATGCACGTCTCCTCACATTTAATATCCCGTACACGTGTTATCCCATGATTTAGCAATATTTCGCCGGTTTTCGAGGTAATCATAGCCACGATTTTAGCTGCCTCATTCTTCTTCTTTTACACTTAACAGTTTCATAAATTCTCTCAACATCTTTGCATTAAACTCCTTTCTACTTTCATCTCTCTTTGATCTTCTTCAAAAAACTCTTATCACCTTCTGCTGATTATGGTTTCTTACACTAATTCTTCCAAGAACTCTGGTCTTCTCTTAGGTGGAGGACTGAAGAGGATCAAAGACAAAGAGGTCGATGTTGATGTTGATCCTCCTACGGTGAGCAACATTATCCCCAAACCTCTCAACATTTCCAAGGACTTCGAAGAGAAGTTCCCTACTTCAAACCCTCGCACTTGGGTTGTTGGTAAATACCCTTCTTCTATTCTCCCTTCTAGTAATCCTGCTATGAAGGAGGACTTCGACTGCCATGCCTTAAACATCATTGCACCCCATCTGGTGGAGCGAGTGACCTTTACTAAGAAGGTTTTTACATATGTTTACACGTATCCCTTCACTTTGGGTCCGTTTTCTTTGAGCAAGGGACTTGACCCCGTGATTTTGGAACTCTGCCATTGGTACCAGGTTTGTTTGGCACAGGTGGGCCCTTTGGTGTGGCAAACGGTAGCCTGTCTACGGCGGCTGTTCCAGGAAACTAAGGAGCCCCTCACCTTGGCTCATATGATGAACCTCTACTCCCCCAAGATCTTTTGTTGGGAGTAATAAATTTCATCAAGTGTGGCCACCATACATTGCTTACCAGCACTGATGATGACAATGATCATGGATGGATGGAGGGGTTTGTCGCCATTGCTACTATGGCATCCCGGCCACAACTCCAAGCTTTACTGGACTCGTTCATGTAAGTTTAAAGTCTATCTATTTCTGAAAAAGGTTGTTTCATGTCATTGCTAACCCTTCTCCTTTCATTATTTCAGCAACTCGGTGGACACCACCAAGGGTTGATGGCCTGGACCGGTGGGTTCAGAATATTTTAGACATCACCATGCCTGAGACCCGCCGGTGGAATGAGTTGGCCCCCAAGTACGGGTGGAGGGAAAAGAACCATGGTTAACTAATTTTGCCTTCATTCTATCTTTGTATATAAGAAAATTGGCTAACCCCACTTTTTTTGTTGGATTCAGGTCTTTCACAGGGTTCTATTTCAATCCCCGAGGAGAACATTTTGGTTGATCCCGTAGAAGTCACGCGATTGTTGAAGGAGACTCTCACTCGGACAGGTGCCCTTGGGTCTGCTTCCGATGCAGGTGCTTCTTCTTGAAGTCCCCGGCCATAGAACAAGCAACCAAAAAGGTGGCGTTCTTCATCGACCGAGGGTAAGAGTAAGAAAGTGAAGAAAGTCGTGCCTGAGTCAGCCACAGTCACTGTAGTTTTTGATGATGATGAGGAAGCTAATGATGAAGGGGCTTCTCTATAAAGGAGACAACGATCTTCATCAGCTCAATAGAATGCTCAATTTATAGAGCTTAGAACCCCAACTGCGGGAGAGCTCTTTGAAGAAAATTGGATTTGGTGGAGAATGTTGATTCTCCATTTCCAGTCCTAGTTGCTGCCTCTGGTACTATGAGGTCGAGTACCAGGCTTTTTATGCCTTTCAGTGGTGAGCAGCCAACAAATAGCACTACCTCTTCCGCAATTGCTTTTCAACCTACAACACATGTCCCTCCACGTCGGTCATACCTTCATCACCAGCAACTGCTATATCTCCCGCACCGGCTGCAGACGCCCGAGAGGAGGATGTCTCTCTTCCCTAGTCCCCTAACCACGGGAATTTGGGGCACAATTACTAGCCCCTTCTACAAATCCCCAAGGGAGGAGGAATGTCTTTCTCTCGGTGTCCACGGAGTGCCATCTACTATCTAGGCTGATAGAACTCGCTAATTATTTGAAACCACTGGCTTCAGAGAAAAATAAGAAGAAAATACACTCTCTTTCGGGGGAGTGCGTATGATACATAAAACCATGCACAATGAATCAGCGGTAATATACTTGTTCTCTTTACTGCTTGTTCCTTCTTGACTTGCTATGACAGGGTTTCTAACTTTGGTATTTGCTTCGTAGGCCAACTTCCTTGCTTCCAAGGGCCTTCAAAATTTGGTCCTCGATAAAGAGGGACTTAGGTCTGAGTGGGATCAACTGTTGCCCTAGAGGGACAAACTAGCCGCGCGCCTCCCGGTATTAAAAGTGAAAGCCATTGAGGCGAGTGATCTTGAGGTCTGGCTACAGCTTAGCTATCAGGAAGTAATGCCCCTAGTCAAGAAACTTCTTAATTAATTGTTCCATTCCAAGAACCTAAGGCTAAGTGGTCTAAAGTTCAAGATGTCGTGCTTGTTGCTGCCGAGCGCGAGACTGCCTCTATTGAGCGAGTGAATAACTTGAAGGCAACCTTGAATTCAAAGCTAAAGAGGCCGTTGTTGCTGAGGAGAAACGTGCCCAGATGGAGGATAAGTATAAGAATATCATGGATCACAATAAGGTTCATATAACCACAATCTGTGATCTCGATCTTAGCCCTAGCGCCATGAGATCCAAGCGGGATCACCTTTTGACCGAGGTTGATCGGCTTAAATCAGAACTTCAGCGCCAAGGGGATTAACTCATCATCGAAAACACACACTCTATATATCATATGAGGAGAAAAACCTTTGAAGAGGCCAAAGCGGGCGTCATTGATATCGACGATAAGATTGCCAAGGCTCGAGCGATGGAGTATACTACTCGAGAATACCTCCCAACTCAGCTTGATGTAATTGACTCTTCTAGTTCCGGTTTTGAGTTTTTAGGAATCGAGGAGGAACTTTCAGAGGATAACGATGAAGGCCAAGATCTTGAGCCGGTGGCAGGACCACTTACTTCTCCAGGGGACGCAAATGCTTCTCTTCCCCTGAGTTCTGAGGGCAACGTAGTTTAGCTTTTTTGCTTTTTTTTTTCTTTGTTGTTTTCCTTTTGTATTTTTGTACTTGTGCTACTTAGCATGTTTCATAAATAAAATTACTTTTTGTTTGAGCATTGCGCAAAGTTTATTCTTTTTGCATCAAATTAGGCAAGGCTTCGAGTGTATTTTCCCCCGGTAGCAATTTTGGGTTCCAGGCATAAACTTTTCTAAAACCAACCCTTTACTGTGGGGTTTTCATAAGAGATGGCTCTCTTATGTTTATGGTGCTCTTGAAGAGAACACCTCCTATTCATTCTGACACTAGCATTTGAAGTACTTAGTTAACTTTCACATGATAAAATCAATTCATCGTTTGCACAAGAAACAAGATGAAAATGAAAGGACTTTATTTTTTGCCTTCTATCTTCAGAAGTACATAAGCATTCTTTTGCTGAAAGAAAAGAACTTGCCATTATATGTGGCTTATTTGTACAACTTGTTTTTACAGGGCTAGTTGTGAAGTTTTCGATCCCGATGAGACATTTTTGTTCCCAGGTCTCGCATTCTTGGTTTTTGTGGAAATCATGTTGCCGTATCCACATATTATTCTCCCCAGTGTTCGGATACAAAGAATGTGAATTGGAACACTAGAAGTCTTGCTCTTTCTAGGAAAAGCACTAGTGAATGGTTGGATAATCCTTGGTTGATATCAAGCTTTATTTCCCGTTAGGAACTTTGCTATCGAGATAAATTTATCTAACCATCCCCTAGTGGCTTGTTCGAGGAAAACACTTGTGAACGGTTGAATAGCCTTAGGTCCGATGGCATGTTTTGCTTCCCATTAGGAATTTTCCACTGAGCCAAAGACTATTTAACCATCCCGCAGTGATTTGTCATTTCAATGCCTTATCATTTAAAAGTCTTATCTCAGCTGGTGACGTTTCCTTCGTAGTATGCTTTTTGTTGCTGCCTTGTTAAAAACCTTTTCATAAAACTCAATTGGGACAAAAACGGATCAAAGGAAAAAAGAGTGCAGCACATACTTTTAGTATAAGCAGGATCCATCAGCAGTAATACCTTTTGAGGTGAGTCACATTCCAGTTGCTCGAAAATTTGACTCCGTCTTCTGTAGTTCGTATGATCCTTTTCTGGTGACAACTAAAAACCCAATAGCGTCCTTCCCATATTGGACCCAGCTTTACCGCATTGAGCTCTCAGGTGTTTTGAGTTGCTTTTCTCCAAATCAAATCTCCCACTTTAAAGTAGCGGAAATGGGTCCTTCATTATAGTATCTTTCCATTCTTTATTTCTGGGCCACCATCCTTATGTGCGCGAAGTCCCTGCGTTCATCAAGCAGCTCCAATTTGACCATCAATGCTTCATTATTTACCTCTTCGTCTGCCTGGAAGTAACGCCAGGTCAGTTCTCGTACTTCCACCAGGATCACAGCTTCTGTGCTGTATACGAGAGAGAAAGGTGTCTCCCCTATGCTCGATTTGGTCGACGTCCGCTATGCCCATACCACTCCCAGTAACTCTTCGGGCCACTTTACTTTGGCTGCTTCTAACCTCCTTTTGAGGTTTTGAATAATCACATTATTGGTTGATTCCGCCTGCCTATTTGTGCATGGATGGAATGGTGAAGAAGTGATTCTTTTACTTTTCAAGTTTTCAAGAAATTTTCGACCTTGGAGCTTATGAACTATGGCCCGTTGTCGTAGACAATCTCCTTTGGTATTCCGAGCTGACAAATTATGTTTTCTCATAGGAAATTGACCACTTCGCGCTCACTGATCTTCTAGTAAGGACCTTCTTTAACCCATTTAGTGAAATAATTGGTTAGAATTAAACTAAATCCTACCTTCACTGGAGCTAGTGGCAACAATCCAACTATATCCATCCCCCATTTCATGAATGGCCATGGGGATAGAACGAATGCAGTAGTTCTTCTGATTGGTGTGCTAACGGTGCATGATGCTGACACTTATCGCATTTTTAGACGAATGCCTTGGTGTCTTGTTCCACCCGAGGCTTATAGTATCCTGCTCTGACTAATTTTAGCACCAACGACTCTGCACCGGAATGATTCTCGCAAACTCCTTCGTAAATCTTTCTCATGACATAGTTTGCTTCCGAGGCTCCCAAACATTGGGTCAACGAGCCTTGAAACGACCTTCTATATAACTTCCCTCCCTATAAGCTATAACGAGTTGCTTTAGTGCGGAGTTCCCGTGATGTTTTTGGGTCTTTAGGTAGCTTGCCATGCTTAAGGTAATCGATGATCTCATTCCTACAGTCCTAGACTAAGTTGGTTGTATTTACTTCATAATAACCATCCACATCTAGTACTGAGTGCATGAGCTGTACGACAGTACCAGAATCTGATCCCTTCATTTTCGTGGACAATCCCAAATTGGCCAATGCATCTGCTTTTGCATTTTCTTCTCTCGGGATGTGGGTGATCGACCATTCCCTAAACTGTGGGAGTAAAGTTTGAACTTTAATCTATTATTTCATGCGTTCCTCCTTGGTGTCGAAGATTCCACATACTTGATTTACTACTAGTTAGAATCGCATTTTATTTCAATGACATCGGAGTCTAGCCCCCGGGCGAGTTCAAGTCCTGCAATCAAAGTCTCATATTTGGATTCAATGTTAGTCAAGGGAATATTTTTATGGTCTGCCTCAGGATCTCTCTCAAGGGTGAGACTAAGACCACCCTAAGCCCAAACCCTTTCATATTGAATGCTCTGTCTGTGAATAAGGTCCAAACTCCTGATGTCGTTTACGACACCATCACCGCTTCTTTTGTGTCCAAAGGTTGTAGCCCGAGACTGAAATCAGCCATGAAGTCGGCCAAAACTTGTGATTTGATCACAGTCATGGTCTTATATTCAATATAATTTTCACTAATTTTCGCTGCCCATTTGTCTAGCCTACCTAACAACTAAAGTTTGTGAATGACATTATACAGGGGAAAGATTGTCACCACGACAATAAGGTGGTATTGAAAATAAGTCCTAAGTTTTCGAGAGGCGACTACGAGAGCTAAGGTCAATTGTTTTCGGTGTAGATAACGAGTTTCCGCTCCCATCTAAATTTTGCAAACATAAAAGATAGGAGACTGTACCTTCGTCCTCGCGGACTAGAACGACACTTACCACTACCTCCGAGACTGTCAAGTATATTAGCAATTATTCGTTTTTCTCCTATTTTGATAGCAACGGAGGGCTCGATAGATACTGTTTTAGGTTTTTAGAGCTTTTTGTCTGATCCATTCCCAATCCACACTCAACAATGAGTGGAAGAGGTCGTTGGAAGAATAGTACCCAACTATAAGTCGGGGTTGATTTCCTCAAGGAGCTAACAATGGGTGTTAGAGTGTATACTTGATGCGTGAAGACGAAAAAACTTAAATACACTTCCAATCAAGTTGGTTTTGCAAAAATTACTTCTATAAATTACACTATTAATGCTCGATTAGAGTAATGAAACTAGAAATTAACTAATTATTTTTGGTTGTTTTTGTTACGCTCCACAATATTACGTCGATATTTTTATCCCTCAATATTATATTACGATGATGTTACGCCTTGCAGTATTATATTACTATGATGTTATGCTTCGCTGTTTTAAATTACTACGATGTTGCACGTTGTAGTATTGTACGTTGAATTTGTCGTAAGGTAATTGATATCAGTCCAAAAAAAGATTATTTAGAGATTATAAGGATTATGCTATTTTACTAGTGATGAGTAAATTAGTGAAGGTGAGAGGGGAAGCAAGTCAAAGAAAATGAATTTTTGTCCAAGTTTGGCACTTTGGGGACAAAATAAGGTCCGAGCTATAATACCCGATATTTATGGACTAGTACCATACAAGGTACCACATGACCATGATAGTGACATATATAAGGTGTGTTAAAAGTGAGTAATATTTTAAGTAATTTGAGATAATTCTTAATTATGCGAGTAATTAGTTAATTAACGGGCAGCGCGATATTACCTAATTAGTTAATTGATTATTGGATAAAGTTTAAATCCCCACCTCATCCCCACGTGGCAGCAAGGTATTGTCCATATTGATGTCTCTTACAATTAAATTGAAAGGCGGCAAATCTTTTATAACACAGCCAAGTGGTTTTGCTATACAACACGCCACTTTATTCCTTTGGGTTGTGCTTGTATTTCACGGAGATCCCATCAGATTATTGCATTCACCTCTTGATAGGTTATGCCTTCGAAATGTGGCTATATTGGATTCTTTTTGTTAATCAATGGATATCACGTAAGAATTCAAGAATTCTAGTATGAAAATTACTTAAGCATCTTGGCAACGTGACTCTAAAAAAGCCCGGTATAATCTTTCTCAAGATTATCATACGGATTTTTCTCTACTTTGATCCGCTGTTACGTATCGTCACAATCAATGGTGTTAAAGGGTTTATCAAGAGAATCGGTTCAGGTATGCTAAGGCTATCCCTTCTTTCTTTTGGCATGATCCATACGATATAAACGAAACGAGCAAATGCACAACTTCCATAAATGACTCTATTCATAGAAATACTAAAGGTTCCTATGTTCTTGATTCCCCATATGTCTTATTATTTTATCGTCTGTTCATGGGTCTCAGAAAATACGTAAGTTGAAAAAGTTTATTTCATGATAGTAATTAGAGGTATAATGGTCTTATGCGTTCCGAGGTATTTTATTGACGTAGTTCGCATGCATTGCATTCGTTTATACATGTACATTGACCCATGACCAGATGGTATTATATACGCGTATATATGTATATGGGATAAGGGAAAATGTTACGACATTATATACGCACCACCACCTGATCAGCTGGTATACTTTAATAATTTGCCCACAGTGGCCAAAATGATATGATGGGATGCCCTTAGAGGCTTGATGATGTTATGAACACATATACCCATGCATGGTATGGCATTTATACATATATGCATGACATTATAAAAATTAAATGATTCACAGAGCTATGCAAACGTACATGTCGAGTCTTTTACTCCATGTTTCTCTTATCTCTATTATTTACTGATTTTCATTCCTTACATACTCGGTACATTATTTGTACTAACGTTCTTTTTGCCTGGGGATGTTGCGTTTCATTCCCGGAGGTCTCGATAGATAGGTCGAGATCCCTCCAAGTAGTCTATCAGCTCAACGGAAGATGTTGGTGCGCTCCATTTGCTTCGGAGTTACTTGTTTGGTTAGTATGATTTAGATGTGTATTGTTTGGTATGGCGGCACTCTTTCTCGACCTTTATGAAAATTATGTATTCTTAGAAGCTTGTAGACAGATGTCATGTACGTAAAGGATTGTATGGCCTTGTCGTCCTAGGTTTAGTGTACGAGTGGTTATTTTGGCCTTATAGGCTCGTATGTCTTATGTATAAGTTGGTATCACATGATGTATTCTACTTATCTCGCAGCAGCCTTCCGACTCAGTTATTTATGATAGTTTGTCATGTAAAGATACGTTACATTGGTACTCGGTTGAGTAAGGTACCGGGTGCCTGTCACGGCCTATCGGTTTGGGTCGTGACAAAAGTGGTATTAGAGCAGTTCTGTCCTAGGGAGTCTACAAGCCGTGTCTAGTAGAATTTTGTTTATAGGTGCGTCGTGCACCATACTTATAAGTATGAGGCTACAGGGCATTTACGACTATTACTCTTTCTTCTTACTCTAGATCGTGTGGTAGAGCTCACTTATAGAATTTAAATTCCGAACTTCTATTTTATTCATAATAATATGCTACCTACATTTAGAAAGACAATCGATAAGAGATAAAGTTGTGGAAGTGTTGAGTTAGAGGAACTCAATTTTGCATCTTGCTTATGATGAGTAAATGTGAGATCTTCAGCAGATCATGCATGTACTAAAAGGTGTACAATTCTTGATAAGGATCTTTTAGGAAAGAATACTTATCCACTCTTACGGTAAAAATGAATAACGGAATCGGAAGTTAGACACAAGTTGTTGCAAGTAAATGAAGCAAGGTGAAGAAGGGTACGAGGTACCCAGTTAATAAAGATTATAATTATTTACCATTCAGGAAGGGAGATATAAGCATTTTGAGTTACCTTCAATAGTAATAGATGTATGTACAATTGGCCACACCCATCTCAGTTGTGCCCTATGGGAGCTAACAGATATGATTTAAGAGAAGGACGGGATACCAGGATCCCACTGGGGTTAGAGTAACCCAAAATGATGGATAGATTGTTTGTGTTAGTTGAAAGTTCTGAAGGATATTGCAAATGTGCTAATAAATCTCCTTGTGAGACACCCAAATAGTGCACTCTAAAATAGTTCAGCTAGATATGAGTACTACAAAGATAGGCACTAAAAGCCTAAAAGGGATAAATATTATCTTAGTGTGGCTCCCGTCCCTAGTAGAGCGAGAATGTTAGGCAACCCGAAGAGCCAAGGGATGTCGGAAGAGGAGCTAAAAGCAAAAGAATGTCTTGTGGAGTTCTCAAAATAAAGTGATAGACAGAGATGTTAGCGGAAAAAAGAGAGGAGACTTAATGATACATTATGAGTAAGATGTGATACATGGATGACAACGGTAGATCAAGAAAATGACAGTATTACAGAGTCTATAGTCAAGTGAAGGAAAATACGAGAGGTGACAGGCCTTGAGATAACAAAACAGTATGGGCCATAAAGTCATATACTCATTTTGTGAAATAAGTTTGTGACTCTAACGTGATTACCATAAGGAAAGTTAGACCCCAGAGCAATAGAAATCAGCATGGATTGGTGAATAAGATAAACTAAACATGAATTAGGGACTGAGTGGTTTGATAATGGTCGATATCATGAGAATTTTAGATTGCGTTCTGACAATAATAGAATGGACAATGAAAGAAGACTCATGAGAAATTCAGAGAATGGTCATTCAAGAAGACGCTTCCCTAAAGCAAGAAATGTGAGCAAACTTAAGTTTAAGGGACTGTATGTGCTAGTTACACTAAGTGTCACCCTCACGAATAAGGAAATTTGTTATCCTTGGTACAGAAGGATTAACGCAAGGTGAATAAAGGTCATCAATAAAGTGAAAAGACGCCAAAGATGAAGAGGTAAAATATCTGTACGTAGATCATCATAACGCTAAATCTTAGTACTCCCCTAAAGAGGGGAATATGGAATGATGTGACATTAAGTCAGAATTAAGTGGTTGTAGTAACTATAGAATAAAGTAAAGGAAGAATTCGATAATACTGAGAAAGGGATAAGATTGCATTTATTCAAATCCTACAGATATGCTACGATTCCAGATATTATGCAAGCACAATGTCAAGGAAAGGAAGTATGGGCTCCTGCCCGAGATGTTATTGATAGATAAGGAGCCAGTGCGAGACGTAAGTTAAGACAAAGGAAATAACCCAAGAAAGATTACGCGAAATATTGATATGAGAATGAGCCAACGAATAGTTAGTAGTTGATTCAGGAAGAGCCTAGTTATGGCTAAACAAGAGGATACAGACAAATCAGCAGATCGTGCGAGATAAACATAGTGAACCCCAACATAGTGAATTCACTCTCATAGTTATGATATTGTAATCTTTGAGAAACATTCAAATAGCAGTGGGGTAGTTTAAGGTACCATATGAGTGTTACGGAAATAAAAGAGAGTTTTACTGGGAAAACAGTCAAAATATCAGTTCAGAAGTAACCTACAAGCACGGGGGCATGGAGGTAAGTAACTACGGATGATTATATGCAAGAAAGGACATCAAAAGGTCCGTCGAGTATGCAATGTAATAGGCTCGCAGCTTTACAAGAATCAGAGGATCCTCCCTAAATACTAAAAATGAAAGACTAGCTAAGGAAGTAAGGAAGAAGGCTTCAACCTAAGCTCAGTGACCTAAGGAGGAAATGATCTTATAATAACAATCTCACAACAACATTGTATTAACTCCATAAGAAAGTAGCACCTATCATGGCTAATGAATGGGAAGAAAAAAAAATCAAAAGGTGATATTTAAGATCATATGGGTTTATGGAATTCCAATATGTGTGGGCATTAAGATAAGCCAAGTATTCATATAACAAGTGGAAGAACAACCAAGAAAAGTGATTGCTTGCATTTAAAGAAAGTTGAGAAGGAATGAAAGGAATTATTCGATCAATGATCCAGAGACAATTAGATTATGAATGCAACTAGGATTTCAGAATATTATCCATGCAACATATATGTTGACAATTATACAGCCCTACAAGACTCCGATATAAGTTAAAAGTAAGAATTGAGTCCATGTCATAGACAAAAATTGAATTGTTAGAAGATTATATCATGGATATTCCATAGCATCTATGAAAGACTAAAGTAATAACTAATACCATGAGCTGAAGATCGGGAGATAGATTAAGCCTACATAAAGGCTGATTAGAAGGAGGAGGAAACTAAAGAGTTACATTAACGAAGTAAATCAGGAATCTCATTATTGGACATAGAAAATTATAGACCTCGTGATTGAGAACAATGTAGGATTACTCTTAGATATCAGAGGTACAAGAGAGATAGTACGATAGACATATCCTATAGCGTCTCTACGATAAAGCCAGTTAGAAGGAGAGCCAACCTAATAAGAAGTCAGTATGAAGCTCCCATCAGATTGTGTGTGCACCAAAGGTGCAAGTGTTATAATAGAGCTTGAAGTTGTAGATGTGAACTATACCTATGTGGAAGGGAGGCCATAAAATAGATAGAATATATGATGCGAGATTTTAAGGTAAATAAGGTAAATGCGAACAACGTACGAGATGCGCAAATACAGAAGGTTGTGAATAGTCGATACTTCAAATAGAAGGTTACAAGTGTTGGGATTCAGTATCCAGGAATAATAGCAGCATCGTCAGTGGCATATATTCTAGCCTATGGTTTCTAGGTATCGAGAAACCTAATTAAGAGAGTAAAGAAGATTTAGAGACGATGTGATGTCTCGCTTGATGTTCCAGGATGACATAAGGAAATATATGATGCAAGCAAGTTGAAGGAAGGTTGCGAGTAATATAAATAGATATGTGTAAGTGGCAAGATAAAGTATGGTAGAGCGACAAGGTTTTAGGAAGACAAGAGTAAGGATAACAAAGGGCAAGTGAGAAGGTGACGAGAATGGATAAGTTCTCGGGATTAAGCACACGAAAATAAGAGAGCTGATGGTTTCTCTAAATTATAGAATGCTCAGTATAGCCTGAATGAACTCAAAGGAGTCTAAGACTACTAGAATTTAGAAGAGATGGTATGCTCCCCTAGTAGTAGAATGAAGGTGTGATTGTGATAAGATAAAGAATGATGTTTGGGCCTTCGATTGAGTAATGACTTGAAGAGGATTTCATGAATTACACGAGATTCAAATACCTATGTAAGATGAGTCATATTGGGATGCTATAAAGTACGGTTATGGAAGTATAGTATCACCCCAAAGTGGATCAATCTAATTACTCTAGATGTCCCAGATGAGACGCGAGCCCTAGCGGTGGTGTTACATAAAATATCAATTTATCAGTGGTAGATGATGAATTAACATTAAGGTAAATCAACAGTATATGGATAAAAGTTAAACAATATGAGATGAGATTAGACCATCAGTCTTAAGGATAAACAAAGAGAGTAACCTGAAGTTGGTTGCAGACCTAGTAACAATAAATCGAAGTAAGAATTATGGTATAGTATGACCTACATAGATGTAGTAAAGTCATACGAAGGGATAACTAGGTCTATAAAATAAGATATAGCCATATTCGCAAGTTCTACAAAGTACCGAGCGAAGAACATCAGTATACCTATAGATGCCCAGAGAGGCATCCTATTAAGCCTTGTATATGCTTACAAAGTAAGACCTAGAGATTGGCTAAAAGATGGAGGAAAAAGGAGAGAATAGTTGCATAGGCGCACTTACAAGGTCAGTATCGTAGAGGTTGCATGATAGAAGGTAGCAACAGTTACAAGATTGGAAGGAATTTGATCACAAGACATGGTGTGGGAAAGAGGCCTAAAGGAGGGAATGCCATGGCCTTTGGATTTATTCAAAGATTAACTACCTAAATGGAAAGAATAGTATTAAGGTGTTCACAAGAGCTATAAGTTATGAAAATGATAAGACCATCAGTCAACATTCGAGGACGAATGTTCCAAAGGGGGGGAATGATGTTACGCCCCGCAATATTAAGTCGATATTTTTGTGCAGCAGTATTATATTATGATGATGTTATGCCTTGCAGTATTACATTACGATGATATTATGCTTCGCAGTTTTAAATTACTACAATGTTACACCTTATAGTATTGTACGTTGAATTTGTCGTAATTTAATTCATATCAATCAAAGGAAATGATTATTTGGAGATTATAAGAATTATGCTATTTTATAAGTGATGAGTATATTAGTGAAGTTAAGAGTGGAGGAAAGTGAAAGAAAATGAATTTTCGTCTAAGTTTGGCACTTTGGGGATAAAATACGGTTCGAGCTATAATACACGATATTTATGGACTAGTACCATACAAGGTACCACATGACCATGATAGTGAGGTGTATAAGGTGTGTTAAAAGTGAATAACATTTTAAGTAATTTGAGATTATTCTTAATTATACGGATAATTAGTTAATTATCGGGTAGCGAGATATTACCTAATTAATTAATTGATTATTGGATAAAGTTTAAATCCTCACCCCACCGCCACGTGGCAGCAAGGTCTTGTCCATATTGATGACTCTTACAATTAAATTGAAAGGTGGAAAATCTTTTATAACATTTGTCGCACCTCCTTTTTCACTACCGCACCCCCCGGAAAGGTGTCGTAAAGGGAGTTTTTCCAATTAAAGGACAATCGAAACGGGATTTATTATTAAGAGTTGGAGTCGCCACTTGAGAGATTTATGGTGTCCCAAGTCACCGGTTTGAATCCCGAAT
>MU774755.1:41819-55104 GCA_026770625.1 Nicotiana glauca
AGTTCCGTGGTTCTAGCACGGTCGCTCAACTGTCATATTTGGCTTATTTATCTGATTTTATAACATGCTTTAACTTATGTGCAAATTTTAACCTTTAACCGCTTTTAATTATTTTTAAGGAATTGAACGTCGTTTAAAATATGTTTTTGGATCACGTCACATGAAATGCACCCGGATCCTCGACACATTTTATTCAACGTTTTGGGATTTAAATTTGGGTCGCAAGAAATGCACACCCGATTTTAAGAAGGTAAGATTATTAAATACGCGCCTAAAGAATCTAACGCGTTATTATTTTGGGGGAGGCTGTACAATTCGCTAAACGGCCCATCCCAAAGTCTAAGTATTTCTATTATATACATTTATGAGGGCCCTGCAATTTGTGCGTTATTTGGCGAGGCTCGTCTCATTTTTTATTTTAAAGGCCAACCTAAAGCAACTATGGGTTTCTAATTATTATTTTTTTTCTAAAAATGAAGAAAATGCCTTAATTATTTTAAATTATAAAATCGGGCTTCAAGTTCAAGTCCGGGTTCAAATAAAAGGGGGAATCTTTCAATTTGAACCCGCTACCTAACTCAAAGCCCAAAATTATATTGTCGACTCTACATTGGAATCTTGAAAACGGACCCAAGCGTGAACCGAGGCCCAAAATTTGCCTAAAGGCAAGCTAAATCCTTGTTCTCTAATCAAACCACAATTTCACTTCAGTTACTTGACCAACTACATATTAGAACTTATTCAAGTAACTCTAAATGTTTGCACCAATTACGATCACGGAGAAAGCAATGTTCACTTTTCCATTTAACAACATATTGACTACCAAAAGACCGAGTCGAATTTCAGATTATTTCACTTGATTGAATACTGGTGGGTTCATGTGTATTACTCCAAGTGTAAGGCATAATAAAAAAACCGATTTTTGACAATACCACGCAATCCGAATATCTTAATTTAATTCAAGCTAGCAGCTTAGAGAGTAGGTAACTATAATGGTGTTTGTGTATTAAGCAACGGAGGGCTAAACCTAAAACCATCCAACTCTTATTCAATACGAGCAGATGAGACGAAAATTGTACAAAACTTGATTTTAAAGCTAACCAAACGTTAATTACAAAACGTTAATCCATGATTTCCATTCGATTCTTACTGTTCAACAGATCACAATCAACTACACCTATTTCCTGATGATTATCTACTAAATTACCACTGAATTAATATCGCAAATCTAAAGATTCCAACATTCCATAGTCTGAATTAACAGTCCACAGTTCAAATTGACGGTTCATCACGAATCATAATCCACAACAATCTTAATTGAACAATTGACATTACGACTAAAGTGAATTACAGCTAAAGAACTACACAGTATTCTACTGATTTGCAGCTACTCAAATGAACACAAATCCAGACATTACTTCATTTACGTCCCTTTTAAAGCTACATCAATGAGAAGCCAAATGTGTACCTGGAAGTGGAATACAATGAAGAAGAAAAAGGAGTGATCAGCACAGCAGATACCACAACAATGGAACAACAGTTCACAGCGGCAATTTGAAATTCCAATAGCCACAAACTCAGCCCAGAAAGTTGTAAAACAAAATAGCAAAACGACCACAAAGACCCTACTGAACTCGAATAGACTGACAAACAGAATCAGTAGACTTCAAATAGGTCAAGCAATCAACAGGGAGTAGAAGTCAGTGTCTAGCACCCCAAAAACTTAATAGAACATTACCCTTTCTTCTCCAAACCTTTCCTATGCTCTAAAAAAACTGACCAACTCTCAAACTCTTAAGGTCTCATAATAATATTTAAGAGCTGAATGCCTGAAGAACTCTCCCTGATTCTCTGTATTCTTTTTTTTTTTCAGAAAATTTTTATGTTTTTTCAGTATCCCTCTTATGTTCCCCTCTCCTTGTGTGTGAGTGTCCAAGGTCTCAGATTTTCAGAGTTTTTTTTCAATGTATATGTGTGACTGGCAGAATATCTAAGAGAACTCCCTCTTTTTTTCAAATCCCCCCTTGTTCTACTGATTTTCAGCCCTTAAATGGGCATCCAATTATTGCCTAATCCACCATCAGATTCTTTCAATTCTTAAACAACCATTATCCTTAGTGCCTCTTTTTTTTTAATAGATAATGCACATTTTAGTACCTTTACCTCTCCATTATGTTTTGTTCCCCACAAATGTCTTATTTTACTAGCTTAGTGGGAAGGGCACCCAACATAAACAATTCTCCAAATTTTTAAGTCCCAAAATAGCCCTGAAACCCCTGTGATTTACTGAAATCAATGTCCTAGACCAAACCCTTTCAATTTGTACTGGATTAATTCATAAGGAATCAGGAACAAATTAAACTGAATTCAAGCCCAAATCTAATTTATCAAACTGACTCCAAACTTAAACATAACCCCCATCAGATCCAAATCACTAAACTCAAACAACAAATAAACTCAAATTAGAACAAACCAATATTGCAACCAAGATGTTCAATGATTCAGGGAATATACTAACACCTAAATACGAGCAAACGAATACCGTGAATGTACTGAATGAAAAAAAACTGAAACAATTCAAAACAATAATACCAGCAGAACTTACAAGAATGGTCACAGTTTTTTTTACAAGAACTCATGGATACTGACTTCAAATCAAATTATCGGACAAACATATTCAAACAGCCTATAATATATGCTAACAAACAGGGATGAAAATTGGGCTAGAAAAAGGTCCGGAGGAAGAGGAAGAAATAATTGATAGAAAAATGATGAAATACCACGGAAGTAACCAAACAAATAAGTAAAGAGAAGAAAATACCTCAGAATCAGGCTAAACTCCAATTCGTTTTAGTTGAAACTTGAACTCTTCCCTCAGAGTCTCGATTTTTACCACACGGGGTCTTAGCCATGTGTTTTCAAGTGAAAACACCTGGTCAAGATCCACCGTGGTCTCAATCACCATCGAACCCTTAATTTCAAATTAGGGCTTCAACTCAAATTCGATATTCGACCGGTTCTTACATCATTTGAGGAAAATAATGATGAATAAGGCATCAGGATGTTAAGGTGGTTGTGTGGTGTGACTTTGGGAAAGTCTGGTGATGGCGCCGCCACCAGGGATTTTTAGGGCGGTGCTAGGGTTCATATGGTCGAATGGATATTCGACGAGATGGGCTGGGGTTCGAAGGAAACAGGATGGATATTTGGAATGGGAAGGTTGTGGAGGTTCAGTGGTGTAAAGATGGGGTGGTTTAGGAATTATCCGCCGCCGTGAGGCAATTTCCGGCGGCGGATGGCGGTGGCATTACAGGGGGCTCGTTAGAGTCTCTGAGAGAGACGATGGGTGGGGTTTGGCTATAGGGGGTGGGGTTTGTTTTAGGAATATATAGTGGGGTGAAGATTTGATCCTGGCCGTTAGATCAAACAAGATCAACGGCCTGGATCAATGGCTTAAATGAAACGGTGCCGTTTGAGCTTAAATGGAGGACTGGGCTGACCTGGGGATAAACGGATCGGGTTGTGGGGAAGCCTTGGGACCGTCAGATGAATGACTTTGAACGGTCTAGATCAGACTACCGGAGACGTCATCGTTTTATTAAAGTGGGAGACGGACTGGACCGTTTGATCTAATAAAATCGACGGTCTGGATTGGGTGGGCCAAAACGACGTCGTTTAGACGTTTGTGAAGCCTGACTAGTTAGACCGGGTTAAAGCGGAAATTTGGGCCTGGTTTTGGTCAAAAATAACAACGGCCCAGTCTGATTTTTCAACTTCTTCTTTCATTTGTTTCTTTTCTTTACTTTTTGTTTCCTAATTTAAAACTAAAAATCCTAGATAAATTATAAATCCAAAATTATATTCAAAATACTAATTAACATTAAATAATAATTATCATGAGTAATTAAATACCAATTTAAAAGAAAATCACATAATTTGGACATTAAATTCTAAAAATGCAAAGTACATTATTTTTGTGATTTTTTCATTTGTAAAACAAATTTAATTACTTCTAATTATAGAATTAAATCCTAAATGAAAAATGCAACATATTTTTGTATTTTTATATTAATTTAAACAACAAACACGCCCATACAAATGCAAACAATTACCAAAAAATATCAAAATTCTCACCTAATAAAACAAACATTTTTGTTTTGGTGTTGTGAGAGTAATTCATGTGAGGCAAAAATCACGTGCTCACAACATTCAGCCAAGAGGTTTTGCTATACAACACGCCACTTTTGTCCTTTGGATTGTGCTTGCATTTCACGGAGACACCATCAGATTATTGCATTCACCTCTTGATAGGTTATGCCTTCAAAATGTGGCTATATTGGATTCTTTTTGTTAATCAATGGATATCACATAAGAATTCAAGAATTCTAGCAAGAAAATTACTTAATCATCTTAGCAACGTGACTCTAAAGAACCCCGGTATAATCTTTCTCAAGAATATCATACGGATTTTTATCTGCTTCGATCCGTTGTTACGTACTTTTGCAATCAACGATGTTAAAGGTATTGTCAAGAGAATCGGTTCAGGTATGTTAAAGCCATACCTTCTTTCTTTGGGCATGATCCATACGATACAAACGAAACGAGCAAATGCACAACTTCCATAAATGACTCTATTCATAGAAATACTAGAGGTTCCTATGTTCTTGATTCCCCATATGTCTTATTATTTTATCGTCTGTTCATGTGTCTCGAAAAATAGGTAAGTTGAAAAAGTTTATTTAATGATATTAATCAGAGGTATAATGGTCTTATGACGTTCCGAGATATTTTATTGACGTACTTCTCATGCATTGAATTGATTAATACATGTACATTAACCCATTACCAGACAGTGTTATATACACATATATATGTATATACACATATATATACACACACACACACACACACACACACACACACACACACATATATATATATATATATATATATATATATATATATATATATATATATATATATATATATATATATATATATATGGGATAAGTGAAAAGGTTACGGCGTTATATACGCACCACCACCTGATCAGCTGGTATACGTTGATGATTTGCCCACAGTGGTGAGATGGTATGATGGGATTCCCTTAGAGGCTTGATAATGTTATGAACACATATACCATGTATGGTATGACATTTATACACATATGCATGACATTATAAAAATGAAATGATTCACAAAGCTATGCAAACGTACATGTCGAGTCTTTTACTCCATGTTTTTCTCATGTCTATTATTTACTGCTTTTCATTCCTTACATACTCGGTACATTATTTCTACTGACATCCCTTTTTCCTGGGGATGATGCGTTTCATGCCCGCAAGTCCCGATAGACAGCTCGAGAGCCCGCCAAGTAGGCTATCATCTCTGCAGAAGATGTTGGTGCGCTCCATTTGCTTCGAAGTTGCTTGTTTGGTTAGTATGATTTAGATGTGTATTGTTTGGTATGGCAGGAAACTGTCCCAACCTTTATAAAATTTATGTATTATTAGAGGCTTGTAGACAGATGTCATGTACGTAAATGATTGTACGACCTTGTCGTCCTAGGTTCAATGTACGAGTGCTTATTTTTGCCTTATAGGCCCGTATGTCTTATGTATAAGTTGGTATCATATCTTGTATTCTACTTATCTCACGACAGCCTTCCATCTCAGTTATCTATGATAGTATGGCATGAAAAGATATATTATGTTGGTGCTTGATTGAGTAAGGTACCGGGTGCCCGTCGCTGCCTATCGGTTTGGGTCGTGACAGTTTTCAAATAGGTAAAAAGCCTAGGGATTTAGCCTTTACCTAGGTGTTTGCCTAATGGTTTAATTACGTTAACACTTGTTTTATTGATTAGGGAATGATATAGCTCTCAACTCTAAGTTACCCATTCAATACCTCTCAGTCATAGAGTGGTTTTGCTCTTTTTTTGCTTTCTCAAGCCCAAATGGGTGTCAAGCTAAATAGTTGATATGAGCTCAAGTCGGGTTTTCTCTATCTCTAGTTCAAACCCATTAATTAGGCTAGTCAAATCCTTAACTAGCCCAATTTCTTGTTAGCCAAGTTTTCCTAGACTTGGTCCCTCTTTCTAAAGTAAAGACCATGTCAAAAAGGCATGAATCAATGCTTGCAACTATTACTTCTAAAATTAAAGCATGAACAAGGCTAAATAACAAACACCCAATCCTAAACAAGCATTAAATGAAATACCCATAAGGTTTACACACTAGGGTTGGGTCACAACCTTAGTAAATGTTTAAATACTCATAATAGAAAATTAAGAAAACAAAGAATAATACTAATTAAACCCATAATATAAAATTAAAATGATAAACTATGATATTTTTGTCCCAAAATGTTCACAAATTACCCAAAATAGTAAATTACAATGGCTACAACTAAGAAAATTTCAAAACTTAATCTAAAAATGTGATTCCTGTCTATTTATAGTGGCTTAAAATTCACTAACAAAAATGCCCCTTGGGAGTTTTGCCGCCACACAATTTCATGTGCGGTCCACACATTGCTTGAGTCTGAAAGTGGATAGATTATACAACCGCACAATTTTATCAGCGGCTGCAATTAAACTTTTGCGGCTGCACAATTCATGCGCGATCTGCACTTCAGGCAAGGCTTCAGTCTTTGGTCATTTTGCACACTCTTTGGACTTTTTGAATTCTTGTCAGTATGACCATGTTCTGGGCCGCACATATTGCGTGCCGTCCACACTTCTTCTTCAATCACTTTTGGGCTTCAACATCAGATCTATGGTCTTCGAGAGATTCTGCATTCTGCACTTGTTTCTATGGCTGCAGAAATACTTTTGCGGACCACAATTCTAGTTTGCTGCTCCTTTTCTTGCCTTGTGAGTCAGAACACTTCTTTTTGAGTTGGATTTCTTCATGAGAGTCCAAATCTCCAACATTCCTGCAATTTTTACACTTTCATTAGTTTTGGGAGCATAAATCAACACTTTCGGACTAAAAAAAAGGTAAAAAGGTACTAATAAGTGGTCCAAATCCTCACTTATTAACTCCCCTAAACTTAAGTCTTTGCTCGTTCTCAATCAAATAAATTAGTTCCTACCTCCTGAAAGTGAAAGGTCATTTCATCGAGTCAATGGTAAGTCATCCATACTCAATTAGGACCAATAATTACCCACACTACTCATGCATTATCAACAAGGTGACAAGTCGAGTATCATGCACATATAGTTCTAGTGTGGGATTTGACCTTCCAAAATTGACTTTACTCATCAAGGACTCTTGTTCTATCGTGTAGGTCATGGTGGACCCCAAACTCTACTCCTCTACCTTCCATTTGCCAAGCTCACTTCAAAAGTTAGCACTTAATCTTAAGATTCATTAAATGTTCACTCTTCTCTCACAAGAGAATGTCACAAGTATGACTTCAAGTATCATAGGCTTGCCCCTCATGTATATCACCACTAATGTAAGCTCACTCGGTTCGAAATCAAGTCGGACTTCTTTTGGGTTGTAATGAAGGCTTTTGGATTAGGGTAGGATACTATCTAGGTAGGTGGTTACATCTTTCCTTAAGCACTCCACATTTTCATTTCTTGGCCCACAATTACCAATTCTTAGAGGCATTCTCTTTTTATTGGGGGCTAGAGAGACTTGGAATCACTCTTCCTTGTTCATTTCATTATTTTTCTCCTTTGATGCTCATGTTAGGTGTGAGAAAGCACGGGAGAAAATATATTATTGATGTAATTCATATGTTACAATAATCCCTATATATATATACACACACTACATATCCTACTCCTAATATATATTGGATTAGGGTTATTTATTTACTCCTATTTACATTAGTATTCTAACACTCCCCCTCAAGCTGGTGCATATAAATCATATGTACCAAGTTTGTTACATATGTAGTTAATACGAGGACCAGTGAGGGACTTGGTGAAAATATCTGCAAGCTGATCATTCGACTTCACAAACTTTGTAGCAATATCTCCCGAGAGTATCTTTTCTCTAACAAAGTGACAGTCAATCTCAATGTGTTTAGTTCTCTCATGGAACACTGGATTTGACGCAATATGAAGAGCAGCTTGATTATCACAAACAAGTCCCATCTGACTAATCTCACCAAATTTCAACTCCTTGAGCAACTGTTTGATCCAAATTAGCTCACATGTCGCCATAGCCATCGCTCGATATTCTGCTTCTGCACTAGACCGAGCAACCACATTCTGTTTCTTGCTCTTCCAGGACACCAAATTTCCTCCTACCAAGACACAATACCCAGACGTAGAACGTCTATCAGAAGGTGATCCTGCCCAATCAGCATCTGAGTATCCAACGATCTGCTCATGGCCTCTATCCTCAAACAATAAACCTTTGCCTGGAGCTGATTTTATATACCGAAGAATGCGAACAACTGCATCCCAATGACTATCACACGGAGAATCCATAAACTGACTCACAACACTCACAGAAAAGGAAATGTCAGGTCTTGTCACTGTAAGGTAATTTAATTTACCAACCAACCGTCTATATCTTGCAGGATCGCTAAGAGGCTCCCCCTGTCCTGGCATAAGTTTAGAATTCGGATCCATCTAGGTGTCAACCGGTCTACAACCTGTCATTCCTGTCTCTTCAAGAATATCTAAGGCATACTTTCGTTGTGAGATCACAACACCTGAACTAGACTGAGCAACCTCAATACCCAGAAAATACTTTAGTTTGCCCAGATCCTTAGTCTGAAAGTGTTGCAAGAGATGTTGCTTCAATTTAGTAATACCATCCTGGTCATTGCCGGTAATAACAATGTCGTCAACATAGACCACCAGATAAATACAGAGACTCGAGGCAGAATGCCGATAGAATACAGAGTGATCAGCTTCACTCTGAATCATGCCAAATTCCCGGATAACTGTGCTGAATTTACCAAACCAGGCTCGAGGAGACTGCTTTAGACCATAAAGTGACCGACGCAAACGACATACAAGGCCACGAGACTCCCCCTGAGCAACAAACCCAGGTGGTTGCTCCATATAAACTTCATCCTCAAGGTCACCGTGTAAAAAAGCATTCTTAATGTCCAGCTGATAGAGAGGCCAATGGCGAACAGCAGCCATGGATAGAAAAATGCGGACTGATGATATCTTAGCCACAGGAGAGAAGGTATCACTGTAATCGAGCCCAAATATCTGAGTATATCCTTTGGCAACAAGACGAGCCTTTAGACGATCAATCTTACCATCCGGACCAACTTTGACTGCATACACCCAACGACAACCGACAGTAGATTTACCTGAAGGAAGAGGGACGAGCTCCCAAGTACCACTCGTATGTAAAGCAGACATCTCGTCAATCATAGCCTGTCGCCATCCTGGATGAGACAATGCTTCACCTGTTGACTTTGGGATAGAAACATAGGACAAAAAAGATAGAAAAGCATAATAGGGTGATGACAAATGATGATAACTCAAACCGACATAATGGGGATTAGGATTTAGGGTGGTTCGTATACCTTTCCGAAGTGCAATTAGTTGATTAAGAGGAGACAAGTCCGCAGTATTAGCAGGGTCAGGTGCAGGACGTGAATCAGTTGGGCCTGATGCTGGGGGCGGACGACGATGATATGTCAAAAGTGGTGTTCCTGTGGCAGGGAGTCTAGGAGAAGCCACACAAGACTCCTCAACGGTTGGAATGGATAAGATTTCTATAGCGGAAGATGAAGGAGGAGCTATAGTAGACTCAAGTAAGACTTCTGTGGCGGAAGAAGAAGGAGGAGCTATAGTAGACTCCTTAAAGGTCGGAATAGGTAAGACCGCAGATATATCAAGGGGGTCAGAATGGTCAGAAGAGGTAAAGAAAGGTTTAGACTCAAAAAATGTGACGTCAGAGGACATAAAGTACCTACGAAGATCAAGTGAGTAACAACGATATCCCTTTTGAACACGAGAATAACCAAGGAAGACACACTTGAGAGCACGAGGAGCTAACTTATCTTTTCCAGGGGCTAAGTTATGAACGAAACAAGTGCTCCCAAAAACACGAGGGGGAACAGAGTATACGGGTGATTGGGGAAACAATACTGCATACGGTATTTGATTCTGGATGGGAGAGGAAGGCATCCGATTAACTAAATAACAAGCGGTGAGAACTGCATCGCCCCAAAAACGCAGCGGAACATGAGATTCAATGAGAAGTGTGCGAGCAGTCTCAATGATGTGCCTATTCTTTCTCTCTGCAACCCCATTTTGCTGAGGGGTATAAGGACAAGAGGTCTGATGAATAATTCCTTGAGAAGTCATAAACTGCTGAAATTAAGTGGATAAATATTCTAAGGCATTATCACTGCGAAAAGTGCGAATAGAGACACCAAATTGATTTTTAATTTCAGCACAAAAATTCTGGA
This sequence comes from Nicotiana glauca, assembly GCA_026770625.1. Classification (NCBI taxonomy): domain Eukaryota; kingdom Viridiplantae; phylum Streptophyta; class Magnoliopsida; order Solanales; family Solanaceae; genus Nicotiana; species Nicotiana glauca. The sequence goes on from MU774755.1 coordinate 52,221, forward strand.
ATATAGAAAACAACTCAGAACGATCTTTCATTAAGAAAATCCAAGTACATCTTGAATGATCATCAATGAAACTAACAAAATAACGAAATTCCAAGGTTGAACTGACTCTACTAGGACCCCATATATCAGAATGAACTAAAGAAAAAATAGACTCTGCGTGACTCTCAATACTACGAGGATAGGGGGCTCGGGTATGTTTCCCGAGCTGACATGACTCACACTCTAATATGGATAAACTAGACAAACTAGGCACCATCTTCTGAAGCTTGGATAAGCTTGGATGTCCTAAACGTCTGTGAATTAGGTCCGGAGGATCTGTAACTAGACATGCCTTGGAGGTTTTTAGGGAGTTAAGGTAGTAAAGCCCTTCTGATTCAAGTCCTGTTCCAATCGTCTGCCCTGTACTGCGGTCCTGCATAATAAAAGAATCATCAATAAAATATATACCACAATGGAGGGCACGAGTCAAACGACTAACAGATGCAAGATTAAAAGGACAACCAGGGACATAGAGAACGGAATCTAGAGTGACGGAAGGTAGGGGATTTGCTTGTCCAACTCCTTTTGCTTTAGTTTGAGACCCATTGGCTAAAGTAACAGAGGGAAGAGACTGTGAATACGCAATATTTGACAAAAGTGATTTATTACCAGAGATATGATCAGAAGCGGCTGAGTCCACAACCCATTGTTCAGGAGGACTAGACTGGGAAACACAAGCAAAAGAATTACCAGCAACAGAAGTATTAGTCTGAGCGATAGAAGCTACTTGTGGAGATGTCTGCTTACTTGCTTGATACCGAAGGAACTCATTATACTCCCCTTCAGATAAAGAAAATCCCTGGTTACCTGTAGTCTCAGTCTGAGCAACATAAGTATTTTTGGGTGGGCGGCCATGTAGAGAATAGCATACATCACGAGTGTGTCCAAGTTTATGACAATAAGAGCACTTGGGTCTAGATCTTCCAAAACGACCTCCTCCTCGTCTATTCTCCATAGTATGAGATGCCCGATTGTCCACTGATTGGGATACGAGGACAGATGAGTCAAGAGCCTGTGATGAGCTCACTGGGTGACTAGGTGCTGCAGCAAGGCGAAGTAATCGAGAGAATAATTCATCAACTGTGGGGACGGTCGGACTAGCCAAAATCTGGTCACGTACTGAATCAAGGTCATTAGGGAGTCCAGCGAGTGTAAGAACTAGAAACATCTTCTGTCGTTGCTCTTGTTGCTTTTCAATACTAGCAGAAACTGGCATCAATGTCTCAAATTCTTCCATGACTGCCTGAACTTGTCCCAAGTAAGTAGACATATCCAATTCCTGTTTCTTCAAGCTTGTCATTCGCGATATTACATCATAGAAACGAGATATGTCATTAGTGTATAGATTACGAGCCTTTTCCCAAACTAAATAACATGTCTGGAATGGACGGAACAAGGGCATCAATTTGGAATCAATAGATCGCCACAGGATACTACATAACTGAGCATCGACCTTCTCCCACTGCATTTTGGTCTTTTCATCACCTTCGCTAGCCTTTTTTGTTAAATGATCTTGAACTCCTTGACCTTTACACCACAACTCGACCGATGAAGCCCAAGCTAAGTAGTTTGAATCTCCGATTAAAGGTTCTGAGGTAATCATAACACCGGAACTGCCAGAACCCGGGTTTCTAGACCCGAAAGCATCGACTCCCAAAGACATCGTTGGATTATCACCAAATAGCAGAAAGAATCAACTAACAACTTGCTGAAAGCAGGCGAAGGAACTATTTTTGCCGGAAAATTACTGTAGTTGCCGGAAAAATCAGTGTCGTCGCCCGAAAAAACTCAAAGTGGTCGAAATTTGATTTGAACTAGATGGGTAGGCTCGGAAAGTCCACGCGAACAGGCTGCCTAAAGAAAAAATTTTGAAATCTGGCCGGGAAAGGACCACACGCGTCGGCGCGTGGGGCAAGATGCACCGGAGAATCAGAACTCTGATCAGCGCATGAGGGCGCGTGGGTGGTCGACTACCGGAGATATTTTAATGGGTTGCTCGCCGGAGGCCGATCTACTTCGGGGTGGTGTTGGTTTTTGCACAACACTGACGAAAAGTGATGTTTTATTACAGACAACCTCTTTAGTCACCGGAAAATTGCACGGCAATGAGGTTTTTCTTCCCGGAGGCCGCTGGAATGATGCACAACGACTATTTCTCATTGATGCTCTGATACCATGTGAGAAAGCACGGGAAAAAATATATTATTGATGTAATTCATATGTTACAATAAGCCCTATATATATACACACACAACATGTCCTACTCCTAATATATATTTGATTAGGGTTATTTATTTACTCCTATTTACATTAGTATTCTAACATTAGGGATTATTAACTCCTTTTGAATCCATCGACCCTTCCACCAAAGTCAACTCAAGAGTCTCAAAATCTCTAACTAGGGCTATTTTCTTTCAAAAACCTTTTTTAAACCATAAGTACGTAAAATGAAGCATGAGTAACTCTTTTTCAAGAATTACTTGATTAGGCCTTTTATTCATTACTACTACTATTATTATTACCTAAACAGAAAAACAGACTCATTCCCTTAAGAAGGTTGTACGCCATCTATCGTTGGGACGAGTTTCCCGGTTCACACAAAACTACCTTTGGAATGAACTGTCGCATTAAGAAAAGAAAAGGTCTTATTATTTACGAAAACATAAAAAGAAGCTACAAACAAAATGAGAACTAAAGTGGAAAATAAACAAGCTAATGAACAATAACTACTAAAGATAAATAACCTACAAATAAAAAAAGGAACAAATCATCCAATTATTACATTCCCAAATGTATCCAAAATATGTTAATGTCACATCAAATAAACTCCCCCCCCCCCCCCCCC